>UXGD01000622.1:0-51771 GCA_900474315.1 Torymus auratus | reverse complement strand
GTAACTGCTGTGTCCTCTTCAATTGTAGTTTATTTTCTATAATTTTTAAAGGATTTAATGTTCGTTATATTAAATTGTTTTATTTAATATAACGAGTATTTCGTGTTCTGTTACTTTATAATTTCCTACGTAAATTATAAAATTATAAGGTAAAAGAACACGAAATACTCGTTATATTAAATAAAAAAAATTTATTGAATTTTTTTTTCTTATATACATTCCAAATAATTATTATCTGTAATTAATTTGTTATTTGATGCCATAAAACCGAAAGTATGATTTACACTTTATGTAACCCTATATAGTTGAAGTTGAATTCAACGCTAATGTAGCTCCCAGTTCATTCAAGTATATAAAAGTAGCAATAGTGACTCAGTACATGCTTAATTGAATTTCACTGATGAAGCAAATTCACGCATCAACATGATTTCATTTCTACGATTAAATTTTTTCGACTAATCGTATCATATTATAACAATAAAATTCATTTTACTCTTAATTGGCATATATAAAACTCGAAGAAATCTTTAAAGTACCATGTAGGTATAAAGTGTTCCCGAATTGGATTTTTCCACCCAATGATCAATTCAAAGACAATAAATTCAACAAAGATTGTATATCAAAGTTTACGCGTATTTACTCTATTTGCACCTATTTAAATTTTTTTTAATAATCC
Source organism: Torymus auratus (assembly GCA_900474315.1). Lineage (NCBI taxonomy): Eukaryota > Metazoa > Arthropoda > Insecta > Hymenoptera > Torymidae > Torymus > Torymus auratus. Next base: position 51,095 of record UXGD01000622.1, on the reverse strand, counting down.
TTATATACTAGTGCATTTACAGTTCAATAATTTGCTTTCTCTTTTGATTTACTAAATGTATAATTTTTGTATTTTTTATTTATTTATTTTTTTTTACAAAGTCTCATAGTTATAATTTAAATTATAGTATAAGAAACATTTCAATTTATTTAAAGCAAAGTAATCAAATTTCGCATAATTTGTAGGATAACAAAATTTAACAAGAAAATACGCGTTTCAACTTTAACTACACATAAATTTATTAATGAAAAACGTGTATAAACTTTTTTTATAAAATTATCCAATTAAAAATTTATCGCGTTGATTCTTTTCTTCTTTAAAATATCGGATCATTCTTAATTTAACATTATGCAAGTAATCTCATATTAGATTACGATACGATATTAGAGACTCATAATCTTATGACTATGGTGAACATTGCAAAATATATAATAAACATGTATATAACAAAGAATAAAATAAACAGTTTGAAAAGTCTAAACATACGAATTACAATTTTCATACAATGAATAAAAGTGTTATAATCCTATATTAAAACCCATCTTTATTTTTATACAAGCATAATTAAAATATAATAATTATGTTTTCTTACTGTCGAACTATAACTTTAAGAGAATTTCAGTTCGCAGGCACAACACCTCAAGGAAATTCTGTATAAAATCATGTTCTCATATACCGGGGATACGATATAAGTATACGTTCGAATCGCGAACCCAATATCAATATATTGATTTGCCGGTCCACTAAAAGTTAATGGAATACCTTGTCGCACACCCTACCCGTCTACACACCCTAAAATAAAGGTCGTAACCGCAACCGTCCTCGACAGTCTTCATTACCCCCGCAGGCCACTCCAAAGCTAATTAATCAGAAAGCCGCCGCGCGACTCTCGCGTATTTCCGCATATCCGAACGAATTCAAACGGCTCGGGCATTACTCGGGCTATCAACCTGTCGTCGGGCATGCCGTTTATTTTCAGCGGCGCGTTTCCGCTCGCTACATATAGGTAGGCGCGCATTCATAGCGCGGCGAGCCGATGAATTTTCCCGCCAAAGAACTGCTGCCTCTGCCGGTCGATGGGCGAACGCCGGCCAGCCGATCGATGCCGGTATTGTCACTCTCGCACGCTTTTTTTACGATTATTGTTACACGTTTGACGTGCGCTAAACTATGCTATAACACGGATAATGAAATTCCGCTCGATCTACATATATAGGCCTGATTTATATAGAATTCCGAAAGAAATCGTTTAGAGGATTTCGAAGCGTGAGGTGTTGTCGTTATATAGTTTACCGAACGGAAATATGTGAACGATGCAGCGTTGTGAGTTGGCTCTATACTTAGATAAAAGAGCCGAACGCGCGTTACGATTGCGGCATTTTAACGGTCAAAGCGACGAGTATTGTTTTAGAAAGAACAGAGCCAAAGGTTCAATATGCCTAAGTACTGTAAAAAAGGGCAAAGTGTATAATCATAGATGGAAAAAGTCTAATTTTTGTAGATAAATACTTATAATATACCGTGTAGTAATGGAACTATTTAACGTTGGAAGTGCAACGATATACAAAAAAAAAAAATTATTTTGTTTCATGGTTATACTAATTAATGTTAATTGTGTGTCTACAAGATTTAGTGTATTATAAAATAAAATAACTTTATAACAAGAGGTTTAAATGAAATGTCCATTGTTCAATGTAACTTAATTAAATTAATTGTAAGAAATTATTGCAAACTTCAAACACATTTATTTCGTTGGATTCTAACAATGCAAAGTTCAGACCCAAATTTAAAAAGCATTTAAAGACAATATGTTAACATCAAAACAATTAAAGTTTAATAAATTAAATTTTGCGTTATACTTGCATAAATATTATAGTAGGCGCGTGTATCTTTGGATCTCATATTATACATTCATTAAAGTTCTTGAAAACTGATGCCAATGTTTTTACCTTCGCCATATTTTAAGCCAGTAGAAATAACAGTTAACATTTACCCCAAATACCGTGTTCAGTTTAAATACCCACATTTTGAAAATTTAAAGTTCGAAATTCGCATCGACAGCCACCCACAAAAACATCAGCTGCCCTTACAAGAGGCATTCAAGAAAAATTCTGCGCTATCGCCAACAATTTCAACATATCAAGAATTAAAATATTGCATAAACCATAGGTAAGATGAGATACAAAGCACGACACAACGTATAATAATAATAATAATTCAGGGAACTATATAAGTACGCAATAATAGCGGCTGGAAAATCATTAGCAAAGCGTTAAAAGATTAAAGCGCAGACAGGGAGCGTTGGCTCGTATATAGCCAGGCACTTTGGGACGAAAGAAGGTTTAAAAAAAGCCACAGCGCAGGCGAGCGAGCGATCACGTTATAGCGCTTACATCCAGGCGCCAGGCCGTTCTTCTGCACGGTCACCCTGTACGGCTGATAAGAGTAGCCGGGCTCGACCTTCCCGTACATCGTCCGGTCCATCTTCGATCGTCACCACTTCTTCGCACAGTTCCAATATATATATATATATATATATACACAGTCGTCGCACACACGCGCGCACCAAAACAACAAACGGCGAGCTACGTAACGCGCGCGTCGGGTCCACCACTGCAAGTGCCACCACCACCACCACCACCACCACCTACACTGTAACAACAACTACGGGTACCGCCGCTGCTCGCGCGCATAATCGTCGTCCGGTGTATAGGTATCGCCGCTCAGCGCGGATCGTCGACACACATTCGCCGTCACGACTGCACTTGGAGAATCGTCACCGAGGGAGTGGGCGCCCGCGAGAGCGAGAGAAGCCGCTGAACTCTCGCGCTCTTCTGCACGTGGTCTGCGCGGCGCTATACGTGCAGTGTCACTGTGTATGTGTGTGTGAGAGAGAGAGAGAGAACGGCGCCGTGAAACGCTCTAAAAATACATTTTCGGCTAGAGCGCAGAGACGCGGGTATATATATGCTATAGCGGCACGCGACAGAGCCGCCGCAGTCCCGCTGCTGCTGCTTCTTCTTCTCTCGTTCCTCGCAGCTTTTTTTCGTCTGCGAGCGGCGGCGTCGGCCGTTCTCTATGCGATCGCTATATAGCTCGAGCGCAAGCACGACGATGCTCCGCGCGCCGACTTGTAGCTTTCGATTGCGTGCGTATATATCGTAGAGGTGGGAGAGAGGCTAACGGTGACTGCTATATAGGCCTGAATGAATTTTAATCGGCGGAATGAACGTTGTATATAATTGCCGTAGCCGAAATTTAATTTTGTTACATTTGTTTGTGCAACTTGAATTGGATGGTATAAAGATGTACGCATGAGATGAATCCTGTCAATATTATATATGTTTGAAATTATTTACACTTATATTAGATGAATTATTTCTTTATTTTTAATTATAAGATCAATGTCAGCTAATGTGGCTTGACCGTTGGTACTTGAACGATGTATTAAAATAAATTAGTATTTTCTTTTTCTTAAAAATCTAAGGACATTTTACAGTTCAAGGATTTTATGTATGAACAAAATCTGACTAAATAACGTCTCGTTGCGAGTACCATTGATTTTGATTTAAATGCGGGACTGAAATTAGTACGAAATTCAGTTGATAAATAGAATATAAATTACACTTGACGTCGTCTCAAGATCACTCTAATTGCTGTGCATGTTCACTAGATATATTTGAGTGGTAGCATTTGCATTCCAGGAAAATTAGAATGTAGTTCATTATTTTAATTGTATATATTTCAACTGTGAACGACCAATAAAAGTGTTGATTTTTTAATGTTTTATTCATTGTTTAAATATAGAAAATATAATTTCTTTTAATTTATAAAAAAAATATATTATACATAGTCGGATTTAATAAAATAAAATTTAAACAAATTCATGTCATATAGCGATGGTGAAAATTCAAATTCCCGTCATTCAATTTTTGTGTCTCGCGTTCCGTGTCTTTTATTTTGTCCTATTCCCCCTTTTCTCTTTCACTCTCACTCGTTTGTCTTTTACTTCCTGCTGTTACCCTCATATTTCTCTTTGACTTTCTCAGTCGTTCGTTTTTTTGCAGCTCGTATGTTAGAATCCTTTTTTTTCTTAATTAAGTTCAAGCCCTCCCTATCCTTTCATTCAGTCCATTTAAGCCTTTTTTCAGTCGCGAGTAGTTCCTAGTAAGGCACATATTGTTCAGCAGGTTATTTTTTGTTACAAAATTTGCCATAAAAACTCTGAATTCAAATTATTATAATTAATTTATCGAACAACAACATTATTGAATTTAATATAACTATTTTAAGATAGTGCTTACTATAACTTTTAAGTTAAAAATAGGCGGCTTTATCTTGTCTGTGTGTTTACTATATACATATCTTCGATATTCTTTATTTGATTTTGATTACCAATCGTTGTCAATAGAATATTGATATACTATGGTTTGCTCGATTTAGACTAACGAACTTGTTATCCTTTCTGTAAAATCATATTAATTGTTTATTGAAAAATGAGCTATATTTTTAATTAAGTTCATGAAAGAGAAACAGATGTAATCAAGTATGTCTATATTTATTATTAAATTATAAATATAGTTAGAAATAATTTTAGGGATAAAATTTTTCTTATTATGTTAATTTTTTTCGTAGGTTGTTTACGTAGTATTTCTATTCCTTAATTAAGTCTATCGCTCTTATTCAGTCTATTTGCGTCGGTTGCCGCTGCGTCTCTATGTCACCGTTTGTTTTTTTTTCTTTTTTCAATATAATTTTATCCGCGTCTTATTAGCTTTTACGTCTTTGCGACGGTTTTTCTCGACAGTTATCTGATCTCGTCTCTTACTGATATGTTTTTGTTTTCATACGTTCGCTGACATATCATTTTCAACGGAGTGTTTATTTTATAACCCTTTTCTTAAGTGACTATATGTATTTTCTTCGTGGTCATGAGAATCGTTGAATTTGTATGCTTTTCGAACTTAAATTTAAAATTACTTCATAAATACATCTGAAAAGTGAACTAATATTTTTATAATTCGCCAGTGAAAAATATTGGATTACGAGAGTAACACTCAAATAGAACTGCTTTTGAAAAAATTATTTTTATATTTTACTTTAATTTTTAAACTTGAAAGAACAATTTTTCATTTAAATGAAAATTTATTGACTGGTATAATGATATTCCCATAAGTGAATTCCAAAATGTTAGAGAATGTTTCGACGAGACGATAGTAGTTTTAATCTTCTTCAATTTAGCAATAAAAAAAGTTATAGAATTTTTAAATGTCAACACTTTAAGATTTTAGCCACGGTCTCAGTTTATTGGCGGCAACAAGGCTCATCGACTCGTATTTCTCGGCGCTCCGTTCGACAAGATCGAAACTAATCGAGCCCCATCAAAAAATAGAATAGGCCAACTGCGGGAGCGAGTGTATATACGAGGGAGAGAGAAGCAGCCGTCAGCGATGGATGGGAGTGACGGAGCGAGGAAGAAGCCCGCCTGAAGAATGCGTGTCGAAAGAAAGGGGAAGAAACATGAGGAGGAAAAAGTTTTATACGGGTGGCACAGCCAATCGACACTTGGCCCCGAGTTACCGTCAGCTCGTTAATTGGCACGAAAACGTCTCCTTTTCTTTGCTGGCTCATTTATTGATTTTACTGACAAATTAATTGTTAAGTAATAGTAATTAAGAAGAAGAATGCCGCTACAATGCTGTATTAAATTTTGATGTATTTATAGAATTGTGTTGATGTAATAATAATTTTAATCTACCCGGCTAATCTATATTCGTACATAACAAGCTTAAGTTAGATTGTTTGTTTAAATGAAAAAATCATGCATAACAGTATATATTATTTTGAAAAGTGAAAACTATGAAAGTCATGTTTTTAAGAGATTCTGACTCATGTTCTCTTTTTGTATCGTAAACGCCACTGAATAGCTCGCGTGCATGTAAAACAGTAATAAATCTTTCAGACTTTTTTTTATTTCAAAGTTAAAAAAAATATGGTGGACTCCCTCGCCCGGGACTTGAGACAAACTTCCTGTCTGAATTGTACGACGAACGAATTCGAAGTGAGCGCCGAGTCCCGTTTCGAATACATCTTCAAAAACGATTGAAAGGAAGTAATTATCGTAAAGAGTTTCGAGTGTTGCCCATTTTAAATATTTTTATACAGTCGAATAACTGTATTGGATGGAATAGTATAGATGGCACTTTTTATTACTCAAAGTTTATAGCTTTTCTTATCTGCACAATATATTTTCATTGAAAGAAGAAGAAGCCATTTTCTTTATATGCATGATTTGGTTTTAGAAGAAAAAAAATCGTTTAAAAAGAAAATGGTATGCACTTAATAGAAATTAGATTGAATAATTTTGGTTCAATTAAGTTCTCATTGTTCTGATGTTTTTAATAACATTCCTTAACATTGACTTTCTAATGATTGGTTTCTTATATAAGTGAAGTGTACAACATTTATACTAGCAAATGATACATACAAAATTTTTAATGTAAGATAATACACATTTATAAAGAATAAAATGTATTTATATTATTTTCTTCAAATCTTTGCTATTTGATAAAAAAAAAATATACAATAACTGTTCAACTATGAAATTTATATTTTTGCAAAGAATTTGACCTTATTTTAATTTCCAAATATCAGTAACCGATTATAATTAAAATCCCTACATCGTCTACATACCTACAAACTGAAAGTTCATTATACTACCCATACACTCTATTATCGCAATTCATTACTAAAATTCTTCCCTATTTAATTTCCAACACTTCAAACAAATAATAAATCTCATAACGTGCTAATTCATTTCTATTATGAATGATCAATCAATTCATCTCACAAGTACATACGGTCCGAAACTACCGCTACAAGTATAGACCCGCATTTTATACTCGAATAATCACAAACGCGCACGCACTCGGCACTCTCCGCGATTTTCCGACTTCACATCATCGACACTCGGTGTCTCTGGTCTATACTGGCGCTCTATGCATACTTGTCTAAGCGGCATGTCCAGCATCGCACAACATCGTATAAGCCGTCAGCAGGCGGAGAAAAAGCTAAAGAGAGAGAGAAGCCGCGCAGGGTATATATAATAGTTGATGCATTACGTCACGGCTTTTTTCACGATGCACGCGCCTTGAGGAGTGTGGGACGACGACGTCGTCGCGATAACCGGCTGCTGCACGGTTCGTATATTATAAGCCAGCACTCGGCCACAGGCGTTTATATACGTGTATTTGCATGGAATTTTTTTTTCGTTTCGCGAATGGTGATCGACTAAATGTGGCACGTTGTTGGCATTTTTTTTTTCAATGTTTCAAATGAGTTTTGGAATGCGGCTAGTGCATGAAAACCGTTGGATGCTGGTTGTATAGTTTTCTAATGGTTTTCTTTTACGTAAAAAGTCATATAAAATTATAGGAGAATGTTCATGAAATTTGAAAGAACTTGAAGATAATTTCGAAGGTATTCAAGCAGTTTTATATCTGCACATGAAAAATGTAGATCTTTGTTTAAATGTACACATTATTTCAAAATCTAAATTTTATATGCCGAATCGTAAAAAGATTCACAGGACTTCGTCTCAACAGAAGGTTCAAAGATAGTCATAATAAGAAGTGACTCAGACAAAGTTTTGGCCTCTTTTATTAGTCTAAATGATTCAGGGACATCTGCTAAGGAAATAAGTACCATTATCGTGTGATTTATTTACCGCCTCAACTTTTTCATCATTTTTGCTGTTTCTTATGAATATTCTTGACAAACACTGAGCCATTATCAAAACAGTTTGATAAAGTTATTTATGTAGCGTAAAATTACCTTTCATTATGAAAATATTGCAATGAATAGAATTTATACAACGTCGGGTATTTTTAGCAAACGAAAAGTGATAATTATTCTTTTATGATTATATTTTTCCTGGTTAGTATTCAAAAAATAAATATTAATTATATAATGCGCACGCAGTGAAAAAATTGTCTTTATATTATAGACTTAAGAAAATAAAATACAAGCCATAAAAAATAAGACTTTGATTCGTCCTAAAAGGACCGGTTTAATTCTCCAATTAGAATGCACTTGTGGAGACCAAAAGAGACGCCAAGGTTGAATACTAAAAACATTCTCTGTACGCGGTTGTAAGAATTTCATAATTTTACATACAACAAATATTCAAAAATAAGTTAGATAGAATTTTTTTATTTAAATTAATTTTTTTTATATTGTAACTAATTACATAATTGGTAATTAAAAGATATTTACTAAAGTTATGGAAATATATGCGGTACTGCAAATAATATACTATTTTATATAAAAGTGTATTTACTGAAACCAATTAAAAAGAAAAGAATTTTAGGTGTTTTTGTATTTTTAATTATTTTATATTGGTAACCGAATTCGACGCCTAGACGTCTATTTAAATCATTAAATTCTAGAAAAAAATTCACGAATTTGAACAAATACAAATTTTTTCAAAAAGTAGAATAATTATATGAAAACGTTTCTCAAATAAGTACAGAACAGAAGTCTTTAAATAATTAATTTATTTATGTGTAGTTAGTCATCACTAATTACAAATCTTACGAGTATATACGAGGATGATCGAATGGCCTAACATTCTTAACTAATAAAAATACGTTTTCAAATCTGTTAAAATTCGACGATAAACTATTTCTTTAAGCATCTACTTCTACCACATCACCCGAACGCCCATGCAGCGCAGTTTCCCTGCACATAAGAGCACTCGCAAGGAAGCTCCTGCCTTATCGCGACGGCGCTATCGAGAGCCGCGCGATACTCGTGCGTGGGCGCGCACAAAAGAAGCGGGGGAAAGAGAGAGATGCTGACGGGGCGCACTTGGAATTCGCGCGCACGCTCCGCGCCGTTTTAATCGAGTCCTGTATATGCGCCACGCAGGCACGTCCGAGGCCTTTGACTCCCGTGCGTTTCCGCAGCCCGAAATCGCCGCTGGGGTTGTTGTGTAGTTAGTTCGTTATTAATTTTTGCGCTCTCCGTGGGTTACGCGGTGAATTGTAAACAGGAGAGAAAGAGAGAGAGAATGATGGATAATTGTACGCCGGGATTGTTCCCTCTCGACGCAGAAGTAGTAGCGTAATCTAGAAGGGTATTATTAGACGAAGTTTTCCCGATAGTATGTAATACACGGGTAATTAGTCTTTTTTTTCCCACCGAATGGTGTCGCGCGCATATAGTTATCTGGAAATTATATCCTGTTTTGTTAGAACAATATGTTGTACAGGAGTTATATGCAGAAATGGGTTTTTTGCTTTCATGCCTGTTAAAGTTTATAATAGTTTTGATTATTTGGAAAATGGGTATCACTATTATCTTTGCACAACTTTAGAAAAATACTATACGTAATACCTACAATATTGTAATTCCTCTATGATTTAGAAATACAACGTACCTATAGTGTGTGAATTAAGGAGAAATTTTCCCTTAAAAAATTAAAATCTGCGCTAATATTATATCCGGCAGAAAAAGTAATCAATTCATTGTATGTACCGTCAGCATAGATACGCCGAAAAAAAAGTATTTCAAGATTTTTCCTGTTAAACTTTCAAAACTTCCTTGCGAAAAATACCTTAACCATTCAGTTTCGAACCTTTCACAGAATATTTCGCAAGTATAGCATTGCGGGGAGAAACCCATGACATCGCCGACCAACTGATAAAACGGACGCAAGAGAGAGAGAAAATGATATCGAAAAGGGCACAAAAAAGCCCGAAAACGTCGGCGAACGCCGTTGAGTCACCGCGTACGCCGCTTACCGTCGACGACGATCGCCTCGTTTCTTACTCTCTTGGCGCCGAAATTCGTCGGCGAAGTAAGTATATACTTGCTAAGAGTAAACCTTCGTTCATTTTTAGAGTGTTGATCTTGTAGGCTTGCGAAGGAGCTGCCGTTGTGGATTTTACGCATTCTCGAATTTCGTAAGAGCGGTTATCATACTATTTTCACATATGTCTATATATTATATTTTATGTAATTTTATTATAAAGTGCACTTAGGATATATTTTAATCAAGAAAACTATAACTGATAAGTAAGAAGTACCTACTGCGAATCAAAACTTAACAGATTAAGCTCATTTCAGTATACCTACTCGATTTCAAAGGTCTATAAATAGGTACCTACTTGCCCATTAGTAACGTATTTTCAAAGAACATTCTCTATGGAAGATATTAGACATCATGACGTCATTGTTTCCATTTTCGCACAGTGACGTCATGATTATAAGATTTTAGTCTTTCTCACATTATTCGATAACCAAAAGAACATGGAGAACCGGTACGGGAAAATATTACTAACAGCAAATAATAAAGAAATATGATAAATTTGTTTTATGAAAATGCTTTATAAACGATACTTGATATAAGACTGTTTAAATTCATTTATATATATTCAAAATATATGAATTCTCATTTAGGCATTGAAAATTCCGCATGATTGATGATTTTGTTTAGTCTTTTTTTGTTTTGTTTTGTCTTTTACTTATCTCTCCCAAGCCCTCCCGTTCATTCCAGAAAAAAAAAATAAACTACCTACCGACCGCCGTCTCCCTTTTTCTGAAACCTGCATATATATCGGCAGTTGCTCGTGCCCAGCCAAACGGAATGCAAAACGAGCGCTTGCATACATATAGCTGCTACATATACTCATACTCTTATTCTCAATCGCCGCCCGCGAGAATCTCGCATTCCTGCGGGTTCTCCGACAGGCGTAAGCCAGAGCTCGCGCGGAAAATCCCGTCTGGAAAAACGTTGCTGGGTGGGCGGCTCTTTAAACTCAGCCCGTAACCAAAACAAAGCGATAACCTCAAAAGCGAGGAAGATGAGAAAAACAAGGGCCGGTGCTTGTAAACAATAGTCTATGCAACACCTGCAAGAGTATAACCTAAAAGTCCCTGCGTTAGTTGCTGGCGAGAAATTGAGTTTTCTCGTGTTTATAAGGCGAAATAACGTTCCTGTACACATATAGCTACGTACACACGTACACTATCCGTCTCTGTTGCGCGCAACGTCAGAGCCAGAATCCCATCCAGCAGCCGAGAGTCTTCCAGCCGCATTTTGAGGTTAATTCCCCGCAATCCCATAGCAAAAGCCAACCGTCTACTCACCTAAATCGTCCATCCTTGAAGGGCTCGTTCGCACTTCCCGGCGTCGAAATTCCTCTCCTCTGACGTCCTCCCGGGATGAATCTTGTCCCGCGGCAGCGCGAACGAATTTCTGCGCCGTAGCTATGCGCTGGCCTGTCGTCGTTGCAGCAGCAGCAGTAGCACACGCACTACCAACACATCAGATAGCTATGCACTCGCGAGCGCGCGCGCGGGTGACGTCCCCGCTGCCGAAATGTCACGGTCCGGCGGCTCCGTCAAAACTCTCTGCAAACATGGACGTCCGAAAGCACATATAATAAAGGCTGGGGAGGAGTAGCCAGCTGCTGCCAGCCGCCCGCGCACGCACACACGTCCTGCGTATATACCTATATGTACAGATACTGCGCGCCAGTAGCGGCTTTTTCGCCGACGATGTGTCGTCGTCGTGTGTTGCTCGTCCGTCGCGCCGCGCGCAAAGCGGCTCTTCCTTCCTTCTCTCCGCGGCCGCTAGCCCGCTTATCCTGCGCAGCGCGTGGCTGCGATGATTATTGCTGCTGCCAGGCTGCCCCCCCTCCCTACTTCGCACTCATCAGGCTCTTCTTATTGGCGAGGTTTGCGTGTGCGCCGCTGATGCATCGATGCAATTCTTCCGATAGATAAGATCAGCCGGGTGAGTTGGTGATCATGCGCGCGTGTGTTACCCTTCTCGCGAATCTCACGATCTGATGAGATACAATCGGTTAATGATTATTTGTTTATTTAGGGTTTTGATACTTAATGACTTATGATTTAGTTATTTTAGGTGATTATTTTTTTTTTTATTTAGATTGTAACATTTCGGAACTTTTTGTTAGTATCTAAAACGGTTTATCTGTTAATAATAATAATAATTTCTATTAATGATTTTATTAGGTACTCAAATAAAACGATTTTTAAAGACATTACTAATAGTGAATGAAATATTATAGAAATATTTGTAATGTAAAATTGACAAGTTTAAAATTGAGACTCGGTTTTTCATTTCGCTTTTATTACATGCTTTAAGAACATGTCATAAAATTTCGTTTAAAAACGGATTTAAACATCGACAGACGTTGTGAAAGATAAAAATATTTGTCTTTTTTATCGGTGTGAAAAATATTTGATGTTTGATGAAATGTGTTTACAATAATGTTGATTTCCCGTTAATGCGTTATTAATCATATAGGTATAACACAAACTAAAAAATATATAAATATAATATGCATCAAAATAAATAGAAAAATGGTTTAAAAGCTTTTTTAAAATAAATTGTTTCATGTTAACTTTTCTCAAAGTTCTGATTTAAGGACGCTTTCCGGAAAATCTAATCTCCTCACTTTTTTTTTATGTATTGCTGGCGAGCAAAACATAGGTTGCGGTATTGAAAATTGAGATAGTCGTTTTAAAGTTTGCTCTTTTAACTCTTACTAATAAGTCATTTATACAAACTCTTCCTCCCTAAGTATGCTGAGTCCGCGTAGCAAAAGATTTTTATGAATTATGAAGCGTTTTTCCACTTTAGCGGGATTAATTTCAAAGATATAGCAACATAAAGAAAAACGTCCATATCATTTGTATATTTATACTTATGTAGTCATTCCGTGTAAGTGGTATTTATTTCAAACACGGCCTATTGACAACTTTCTTACACTATCTTTTTTTTTTCTTATTATTTTCGGAGTATAAGTATGAAGAAGCTCACAAAAAGTTTCCATCAAAAATAATATTTTTAGATCACAATTTTTGCGATATTGATATAATCGTCCGGAGAACGTCCTTATGTTATATTTTTGAACACCGAAATAACTTTTTTAAATTGGTAATATAAACAATTTGAATAATTGAAAGGACAATATAAAAAAAAATATAACTACTGAAAATAAAATTAAAATTAGAGTAATATAAAACTATTTATTTTGTAAGTATTTAATTTTAAGTATAAAAATACACCTTAGTTGTTTTGCTGCTAAAGAATTCTCAACATTTTATTTCAACAGTTTACAAGAATCTCACAATTGATTTATCAGGTATAAGTAATCATCAATACTCACCAATAACTATATAAATCTACTTCTTATATTTATATCACTAATGTTGGTCAAAAAACTGAACCCAATGGCCTTACGAGCGTGACAACAACCACTTCCTCGTCCGTTCACTCACTGAACTATATCACCGCCACCCACACGTGTCCCGATCTACACGCACACCCGCGTGAACTCGGCAATGCCATCTCCCTCCGCAACCTTCGACGAATCGCAATCGCGGCGATGTAATGCTTACTTACGACCGACTGCGAACGAAAGAATGTGCGAAATCCGAGCCGTTCGTTCGCTGCGTGGAATTTCCGCCTCAGCGAAACTGTAAAATCCTGCGCGCGGCATGAGCCTCCAGAAATGGTCTTATCCGCGCGAGAACGAGATCGGTCGCGGGGGCCCCATAGAGAGAGAGAGAAGGGGGCTGAACCGGCACGCGAACAGGTGTGTGTCGAGGCGGCTCGAAAGTTGCGCACGCTCCTAGCATACGAGAAAAACTGCAGGTAGTTTCATGGGGTATAATATGGACGACGCGTGTTGTGCAGCGGATTCGATCGTTATCATAATGGGTGTAGGCATTATAGAGTAGATTGATAAGACCCTGATATTTTTTTTATTTTACTGAAAATTAATTCAAATGGATCGACATGCTCACGTAGTGTAAAGATATATAGGAAAGATACATTTTTTCGAAGATTTTATAGACTTAAATACGATAATAATTTACAATTTATACAATTAAAAACTAGTTACTGTACATGGCGAATTGCTGTTTCATTACCAAGAAGAGAAATTGAACTGGGACACAAACTTTTTCTTCTTCCTCGGAACTTCCGGCTCTTCTTCTTTATTCTTTTTTGACCTGTTAAGAATTTTATAAATGATAAAATTTAAAATAGTAAAATAACTTATTCATACAAAAAAAATACAGATTTATAAAAAACGTACTTTTCTTCAGGTTCATTAATTGGCTTGATGAATTTTCCAACGCCTGATCGATAAACTTTTAAATCATCTTCGCCTTTTTTCTTTTTCGGTGCTTTTGCTTCGGCTGCCTCTTTCGCTAACCTTTCTTTTTCTTCTGCTCTTTCTTTTGCTAATTGTTCATCAGCCTCATCATAAGGATCAACGAAAATTTGCACTGCTTGAATAACGATATCTTCGATTGGTCTATCTTTGTTGTCAACTTCTATTTTCTCCATATCATTGAGTGTTTCTAAGCCGCCAACTATTTTGCCAAACACTGTGTGCTTGCCGTCTAAATGTCGGCAAGAACGGTAGGTAATAAAGCTGAAAGTTTGCTTTATTAAAGCAATTATCAATTTTGAATTCTCATCAACTTTTTTTCAATACTTACAATTGAGATCCATTCGTATTAGTTCCTGAATTCGCCATTGAAAGAATACCTCTTCCTTGGTGTACAAGATTTGGCTTAAATTCATCTTCAAATGGTTCTCCCCAAATAGATTTTCCGCCCTTTCCTGAATTTGTTGGATCTCCTCCTTGTATCTATCAAAACCATAAGCAATATCTATGTATTTTATGCAATATATATGTAGGATTGAAAAGTAGGTAATATATCAAAATAAGATTTGAATACCATGAAATTCCTGATAGATCTATGAAATTTTGTGCCATTATAATAGCCATTTTGACAATGTTTCATAAAGTTTTCACACGTTTTTGCTACAAGATCACAATGAAGTTCAACATTTAAAGGTCCAAAATTTGTTAAAATTTTTACATATCCTAAAAGAATAATAAAATATGTAAATAAGATTATAGATAAATAGCAATAAATATAACTAATTAAAGTTAATTAAGTTACCTTTCTTTTTAACTCGTTCATACCGAACAACATCTTCTTCAAGTACAGCAGCTTCAACTGTAGTTATTAGTGGCATTACTGTTGATGTAAGTCCAGCTGCTACTGCTCCAGTCGAATAATGTGCCTAATAATATCAGAATTGTAAATTAGTGTATTTATAAAATACTTGAAAGTTATTTAGACTATAGATAAATATACTAACTGCATTAAATTTATCAGCTTTAGCATTGTCATTTGTTTTTTTTTTTTCTGTTGGTTTGTAGTCACGTTCCAACTCTTTTAAAATTTCTTTTGTTTCCATTGATACAGTCTTTAGTTTAGCATTTGGATTATTACGTTCTTTAACTACCTCTAAAAATGTTTATTAAAAATATTAAAATGCAATATTTGCAGCTCTTGTGCTGAAGAAAAAAAGTTTATGTTACAAACCTTCATCTTCAATTCGAAGATTATTCTTAATATGATGAAATGTAGAGAGATTGAACTTTGTAACGTTTTTGGGATCTTGAATAGTAATAATATCTTTTCTTGTAAAAGGTTCATCATTTATTAAATCTTTCCAATTCTTACTTATAATATTTAATTGCTCAATAGCCTGTAAAATAAATAAAAGAACTTTAGTTTTGTTTTAAAAATTTTATAAATAATTTAACAAATATTCATTACCTCATATGAAAATACATTTCCAGTTGTCTTGACAGCAACAATGTGAGAATGTTTTGAAAAAACTTTGAACAATACAGGGCAATGATACTCCCCTTCTGAGTTTTTATGAAAGTTCAGTTTTATTAAAGTTTTTGTATCCAATGGTTTTCCAGTTACAGGATTATGTTTGAAATGTTTAACATAAGGCATCAATGCCTCTAGTTCAAATATATTTCCTTGAGGGTCACAGTAAGGATGTTCGAAAGGCTGCAGACTCAAGCAACAATGATCAAAGGGTAGTTTTCTGAAGGTAGAGTCTTCACTGGATTCCGATGGAGTACCAGACATTTTGCCACCATATAATGTTGTCCATTCTGTGTACGTAAGGTACCTAAAATAATTCAAGAATTGAAGGCCTGCAACTATTCCCATCCACCTGATAATTGTAATGTTTACAAACTATCTCCAAACTTAATAGGTTACAGTGATAACAATAGTTTTACATTCATTTCCATTTATCAGACAATCAACCTGCTGCACCATTATTTTGCAAAAGAAAAACATTGCAACATTAATCGTAAAACTACGTCTCAGAAAATGATAAGAATTCTAAATAGAAACAAACATAACAATTTCTTCAGATAACTTACATTTTATCCTTTTGATGCTGACGTTTCCCCATCTTGACGGCTTTTTGAACTCCACTTGCTATAAAAAAATCTAAATTTTCCCAATCACGTACAAACTACGAAGTAAAACACTCTATTTTGCTTTCAACCACAAAGAAGAAACCTTGCACCCAATAAGCAACCTCGTGAGGTTAGGTCTGTTGACAATCAGTGCTCCGACCCAGTCCACAAAACATACGCGATACGCCTACGTCACAACGAGCGCGCAGCGCACGCGCGTTTCTAGATTCTAGAGGCGTCGTCGTCGGCGATTCGGCGAACGGCCGCAGTGCACATATCCGGCGGCGCCGCTCTGCATCCGGCGACGCGCCGCAGGGATGCGCACGCAATAGGTGTATTTTTTCGGCGGTCCCGGAGAGCGAGCGAGCGAGCGAGAGGGAGAGATAAAGAGGGAGAGCAACCCCCCCCGCGAAGAAGAGCTTGGCTCGCAGGCTCAGCGCCGAGGATTCCCGGACGAGGTCCAGCTAAACTAACGGCGCGGACGCGAAGCGTAAGCTCGCCGGCAATCTTTGACAGCTTTGTTGTTTTTAAAGAGGTTAATAGACGAGAGCTTTGCTGTGGTGTGTCTTCCGGGTTCGTTAAGTTCTGTTTTTCTCTTTATGCGCGCGTACTATATGGGTATATAGTGATATATCGTAAAAAGTGGTGGGAGATTCGAAATTTTTAAAGCGCGGTTGTTGCGGCTCGGCGAGGTGCTTGTGAGAACAGCAGCCGGTAAGTATAATATAGGTGGTTGGATGTAAATATGTACACGGTCGCAGGTTATGAATGACAGTGATTGAAAATAATCGAAATGCCATTGTTTATATTTTTATCGTTGATGTACCCAATCTATTTAGGATCGGCGCTTTGTCGCGAGATAGAAAAAGAATCGCGATAGGCGATGAGAGGTTGCTGACCGTCAGTTATCGTATTTTGTCTCGGCGCCTCTAATAGTTATCTCCAAGATTAGAAAAGAGCAGCCACGTAAATAATCTCAAAGAAAAACTCGAAATGGGGGAGCAGTATATGTTATGATGATCAACGTTGAGGCCTCGAGTGAAAGGATGACAACGGCCTGACGGTCGCTGACTAGAGCCTCTGACCGCAAAACCCGGTCGATCCGTCCGGCCGAGTGAGACACCGCTATCAGGCAGACTGGGCGAGAGAGAACGCGAGGGAGGACAGAGAGTAGGAGCAGAAGAGAAGCCTCTTCGCCATACGCGCCTATACAGCAAACAGCCTCTCTCCATTGTGCGGTGAGCAGGGGCAAGAGAGCGAGAGAGAATCGGAGCAGCGGCGCTCGTATAGGACTGCTCGTAGTCTCGCGCACTTATATATAGGTACGCGCACACACAGCCGTACGCAGGTGCGGGGATTGGAGAAGTCGGAGCACTAAGCGCCGGCACAAACTCCTATATAACTTTTGGTACTTACACTCAGTAGAACCGGAGGAGGGGAAAGCGACAGCGAGTGAGTGCGCGTAAATATCCCGGAGAAATGTGAGTTTTGTGTGGGCGCTGGTCATATAAGTATATAAGAGTGCATCGAGGAGGATAAGGGGTCCATTGTTTTCGGGACGGGCGCGGGCCAGGCAGGTATATGTATACCTACCTGCCTACGTGTGAGATGGTGTGAGAGAGCTACACGCGCGCACGCCCGCCTCGTCTTCGTTTCTCTCTCTCCTCAGTCCTCTCTCGGGAATCGCGTTAGCTCGGCCGCAGCGCTGCGCTGCTGCTTGTGCTGGCTCGGCTCTGCTGTGTTGCCCCTTGGCGCGCGCGCGCGTGAGAGAGAGTGAGCGAGCGACTGATCGCGCGGCCTCGTCGTTGTCTAGGAGTTGAGAGGACGTGGATTCACCTGCATCTTTTCCGTAGGTATTTGTTCAGCAGCGAGTCAGCAGGGCGTAGCAATGGAGCTAGTCTCATTCGCGCTCTCGCTCGTTTGGTTCAGCGCCCTCGTATAGTCATCGTCGTGAGAGTGACATTTTTTCGCCTCGCTCCTCCGTCTTCTATCCCAGTTCTCTGCGTATGCGTTAATCGGCCCCTGTAGTGTGCATCGGTCGTCGCCGTCCACGTCGTCGTCGTAATAGTGCGTAGGTATGTGATGGGGGGATAGTGCTGTTGAGCCCGACGCTGGCATCGTTCGTCGCCTTTGTGTGCACGTCTCCCATCGTTTTCGGGGGTGGGCGAAAGCGCACTCAGTTATTGCCTCCTGACATGGGACTTTTCCCTCGCTCCTTTTGTCCCGTCGCCAAAGGCGCAGACATCTCGCGTGTGCCTTGGCTCGACTCTTCATTTTTTTTCCCTCCCACTGCAGTTTTCGCTGTTTTGTGAGTCGTTTTATCGTGGGAGCTCCCGGAGCAGTTTATTGCTCCTCTTGGACTGTGGAATGATACAGCAGTGATGTGGTGTTTATTACTCTTATAACGCCTGATGTTGTCTAAAGCATTAAAGTTTGAATTCATAGTATTTTGAAGTTTGAGTTGTGCTATCTTCATTTTGGAGCAACTGACAAATTTCTTAGGTTGATCGATTAAGGTTCGTTAGGAGTGAAGAGATGATTCATTAGAATGTATCCATTGCCATTTTGTATGCTCAAATCTTTCATCAGTGTTAGTGATATATTAAAATGTAACATGTCATCATTTATAGATACTGAGTTTTATTGTTCTTCAAAGCTAAATATTCACCATCCTATAAACACAATGTTTGTAAAGTGCAACCATTGTAGTAGAACAAGTTTCACTATGTACAGTTACTCTTGTAGAGTTGGAGATTCATTTTGGAGCATATGATTTCTAACATAACTAGGTTTATAGATATTAAAACTTCATTTGTTGTCAAATATATTTTCCGTTGCCTCTAGAAAATTAGTTGATATAAAATGTCATACATCCTCAAAAGGAAAGGATTATCTGTTAACTAAATAATATCTTTGAATAAGACGTATTCTTGGAATATCGCCAAATTTTGAAGATCTATTGGAACTCGTGTATCACTTTTTTATTCACTCACATTTAATTTTTAATCATTTTTATCTGGTCCAAAAGATTATTTATCTAATCTATTTCTGTAGTTTATCTATGATAATATTATTTGTAATTTATAACTTTACTGATTCAGTTTTAAATGATATCTTAGAAAATGTTTTGCTGTGAATAACTTTTGCATCTCTATATGTATTGGCATTATTAAAAAATGTTATTGTGTAAATATTTTGTGTATTTTATTATCTTCATTGATTTAGCAAACTGATATTTGTGTTTTTTTTTTTTTAACAAAACAGTGTTTTATTATTTTTTTTAATTGCAAAAAGTGATTTAAAATTACTAATAGTAGATTTTTATATTTTTGATTTTTAGAAAAATGTCGTCTGGAGCAGGGTCTAGTGGAACCGGCAGAGGCCGTGGATCATCTTTGGCTGACAACAAGCCAGAAAATAAAGAGGCCAAACCTAATCCAAAGATGTCTAAGGCATTAGGAACATCTGCCAAAAGGTAAAATTTAAATGTCATTTTCCGATTCAATACTTTAATATATCAGAGATAAATAATACTTGTGACTTTAGGATACAAAAAGAATTAGCCGAAATCACTTTAGATCCACCTCCAAATTGCAGGTTCGTTTTAACTTACACTTATTTATTCTTGATATGAATTCAAAAGTTTTTATTTTCTGTAGTTTGTGTACAAATATTATTTACGAAATTATCATAAATTTTAGTGCTGGACCAAAGGGCGATAATTTATACGAATGGGTTTCCACAATTTTGGGCCCACCTGGATCAGTGTATGAAGGTGGTGTTTTCTTTTTGGATATTCACTTTTCTCCAGAATACCCTTTTAAACCACCAAAGGTAGAGTACATATTAGTTTTTCACCTTTTGTTCCTATCTTTAAATAAATAATTTTTTCACCAAAGCTATTCAATTATTTCAGGTGACTTTCCGAACTCGTATTTATCATTGTAACATAAATAGTCAAGGAGTCATATGTTTAGATATCCTTAAAGACAATTGGTCTCCGGCACTGACCATTTCAAAAGTTTTACTGTCAATTTGTTCTCTTCTTACAGACTGTAATCCTGGTAAGTTTCATTCAATTTTTATTATTACTTTTGATATTATTTTATTAATTTAATAGCTTTATAAATATATTATTGTATAACAGTTTTTAAACAGTCGAATAAACTAAAAAATTTTCTGTTTTTACTTGTTTGTATAAAGTTTAATATTAATGAAAGTTATTTTCTGTCAATTAATCATATTAAAAAATTATTAGCGTTGTATTTTTATCATTGTTCATTAGTATATTTATTTTAATAAAAGTTTTTCAAAAAGATGAGGTAAAACTTTTAAAACTGGGTACATCATCATAGACTATTTTTGGTTATAAATTACTACAGAATCAATAACTACTTCAATGAATATACATAAAAATATAATACAAAATTATGGGCTACAAGAGCAGAGTAATTTATAATTTTTAAACATAACATTTTTTGTAAATGTATAGAACTGCGTGACATAAATGCGCACTTTAGTCACGCCTATCCGTGACTTAAGTAGTGGTGCTACCGCATGGTGCAATATGGACGGCTTAAGGCACGAATAGGCGCGACAGTGAATTGGGTAAACGTGCTATAAAATATCGTGCGACTAGTGCCTTCAATGCCCCATATATCGACGGCTGAGAGGAATAACCCGCTAACTCAACGAAGGCTTCGAGAACCCGCTAACTCAGCGAAGGTTTCGAGAATCCGTTAACTCAGCGAAGGTTCCAAAAACCACCTAACTCGGCGGAGGTTTCAAAAACCCTCTAACTCAGACGCGTTTTTTTTTTCTTCAATTTTAAATTTTTTTATGTTAAATTCTACTCCTACAGAGCTGCCACCACAAAATTAAAGAAAAAAACGTGTCTGAGTCAAGTAGAGGGTTTTTGAAACCTCCGCCGAGTTAGAGAGTTTTTGAAACCTTCGCTGAGTTAACGGGTTCTCGAAGCTTTCGCTGAGTTTTCGAAGTCTTCGCTGAGTTTTCGAAGCCTTCGCTGAGTTAGTGGGTTATTCCTCTCAGCCGCCGATATCGTATCGTAATATTCGATTGATTTAACCTGTAGTAACGGTTTTGAAGAAAAAGTGAGTAAAATTTAAAAAATTTTTACAGCGGATCCTCTAGTGGGTAGCATAGCGACGCAATACCTACAGAATAGAGAGGAGCACGATCGCATAGCGCGCTTATGGACCAAGCGTTATGCGACATGAGCACGTTCGCCCAAGAACTCAAAGAACTCCTATCAAGTCTCATGCCAATTTTACATCTCACACAATATTCAGAAATCGCTGACTCGGGTAATTTATAAAACGTTTTTCCGTCAAGATTAAAAGAAACAACAAATTTTCCACGTAGAAGATTAATGGAGCGCAAACGAATCCGCCAATCGACGCCTCGATGCACGTCTACTTTTTCATTGATTTTCCATAACAATTATAACCTTCCATTTTATTAACGATCTTGATGTTGGTTGACGCGACAGCGACGTAATTTATGCAAACTAGTTTTTTTTTTTCGAGGGATAAATATGATAGAAAAAATGGACGTGCATGCAGGATCGAGCTTTATTGTACTAGCGCGCATTACATTTCTTTTCGCGCTTCGGCCATTGGTCTTACAAACATGCACAGTGTGTCTGATATCAAAACGAACAATTGTATTATGTGTTACTAAGGCATGAGCGGGAGTATTTTTTATTTTGAAATGATTTCGGTATAGGGGTTCGTATATTGAGAGGAAATAATCGAGAGAAGAGATAAAATTCAGAGGAGAGAAAATACCACGACGAGCTAGTATTTAATTCATACACACGAACTACATACATACACGAACGATAAATTCCTAAGTTGTAAGTAATTAGGTACTTAGGCTGTAAGGACGAGAATGAGAATGTCAAAGAGCCCGATGCTTTTGATCGTTTTTTTTCCATTTTTCAGTGCTCTAGACACGCGTTTTTGTTAACCGCTACCTTTTCATTGTGGTTTTTAAGCTCAATGTTTTTATTGTATTTACTTTGTCGCAAAAGTCGCTAAATCAATTTATTATTTCTCATCTTTAGTCGTCTAATTTTTGTATGTACATTTGAATGAAATTCGTTTTTTATTTTATTTTTAATTGGTATCCAGTATATGAATAAAATTCGAAAAAGAAATGGAAACAGAATGAATTGGTATTAAATCTTTTACACTTTCATACAATTTAATTATCAATTGACTGAAATTTTAGTATACGCACGTAATCTATAGTTATTGGCAGGATGGATGGGGTACTTGGGGTCCAGCTATTAAAATGAGATGAAAAAAGCAAATTAACTATGACTGTAAATAAATATGTCATTTTTCTGTACATTCAAGTATGTGATCTTCGGAGAATGCTGGATTTTTTAATTTATATTCTCGCCTTCTGTTTTTGCTCCTCTGCAAAATACTTTTTTTTATACAATCAACAAGTAAAAAATGTGAGCTTGAGTGTGTGTGCGTGCGTTCGTACATTTTCGAAAAAAAGGAATAGAACGTTAACTATTAGGGAAAATATAAAAATGAGATGAAACATTACTTAAATGGGAAAATAATAATGACAAGCAATGTCGGCATTAATAAGAAAAATAAATGCCTTTTTTCAATGATAATTTTTTTATTGACGAATAAAGAGCAAACATAAGTACCCGAAATCTACGGATTCTCCGTATAAAGAATGGTTCTTCAGTTTTTCGCTAGAAAGTAACGAAAGCTGATAAAAAAGTAAGAAAAGACGGCCGTTAAGAAAGAGGAAACCACGAAATATCGTACTGACTTTTTAAGACATTCTTCATGCTTCCACGTTATTTTTGTATAAGCGATAGAGTTTTAGAAGCAAGGCGGACTAATCCACTTTGTAAATAATTGACTCTGCGCGCGTAGCTGTTCGATTATAAACTGTAGGTGTCTGTAAGATATTAAGTGTATCTTAATAATTGTTAAATGAAGTGTTAGTGAGCCAGCCCGCAGTCCGTAGCGTAATCGGGAAAAAAAGTTTGTGAATCAAGATTAAAAAAAAGAATGTATACAGTCTGCGTGGGCTCTTAATCAGGTGGGACTACAACAGGTCGAACGACGATACTATTCTCGAATGTAAAGGCAGAATGCAAGAAATGTAAAACTCGATGCAAAGTTTCGGTGCAACTCTGTACAGAATAATATTTCTGTAGTACAGAAAACACATACACGCGAATAATAAATGGTTCGTTGTGCCGGAGTGTGGTGAATAAGAAAGCGCGAGAAAAACGAAAGAAAAGTAGGAAAAAATAATACCCAACTCTTGTAAATATCTCGCCTGGAGTTCGCTATACTTCATCTACTTGTTGCTACTGCTGTTGCTTTTACCCGAGTCTTTATTATATAAAAGTCACGACTCGTACCTCGCGCGATTCCTAATCGAGCTGCCGACTTTGCACACTCACGTATATATGTATGTTTTTAGTTTCCTTTGTAACGAAGTAACGAGAGGTACCTCGAGGACAAATATCGCGCGTGAATAATGAGGACACTTCCCATCGCACGTGTATGTGTTTGATGATAATGGAATTGCTAGTTGTCTAATTAATTTTATTTTGTTAAAGTTTTGTTTACTTTGAAATTCCGCGAAAAATACACACACTATAGAGTATTCTTTTTTCAGCAAGAGACATATGTAAAAGACATTTCCGTTACCATAAAACTGCGTTTTATATTTGCTTCGTAACTACGTACTATACATCCATCTACTTAATTACACGAAAACAGAAAGTGAGTCTACAGGAAAAGAAGCTTGCTTGCAAAATACCAATGCTTTTTTTATTTATTTATTTTTACTTTTTTTCAATTAATATGCTATAACAAATTTTTAATGACACTTTATCCTCATACTTTCGGAGATTGCAAAAAACTGGTATTAAGCAAGCAATGGAGCTCTTGCAAATAAAAGACAGATCGTTTTGCCTTTGGTGAATTAAGTGATTGTTAGAGAGAAAATCTAGTAAATAGTGCAGATTTTGTAAAATCAATCAAATATCTTGTACATATTAACTGGTCATCTGCGCTATCCAATTATTTATTAGCCGATGTGCGAGAAACAAACAGTCGAGTCGTTCGTTCTTGTGATTCACTTTTGCAATAACTATCGTGTGGCTGGCAGTTAAAGCATCACGCGCGCGCCTTGTCGCGAACAATCGTACTCGGTGAACTACGTTAAAAAGAATCTGTATGCTTACTATACCTATCTCATCTTACTTTCTGCTCTCCAGCCCTTAATAAAGCACGGATAATGGGTTGGCACGGTTAAGTTTCTCCATATATCATTGTTTAACTCTAATGCGACAAGAGAGCGAAAGCGTGAGAGTATGATAGCGAACGAACTGAAAGGAGAGAAAGAGAGCGAGCAAAGTAAAGCGTTGTCCATCCGTTTGTTTTGTTATAATGTTCGTTAAGCACGGCAAGCGATCTGATAACGAATGAGGTAGGAAGCAAAAGGAAGGGAGAAAGAGCTGCGCCGAAAAATATCTGATCCGAGCGGATCAGGGTTTTCCTGTAAATACATTCATGTGACTTGTATTCACTTCGTTCGAGTGCAGCATCTGCTTGTGTATAATGTTAGTAACCACGTGTAAAGTAAAACTAATAATGAACAATATCCTCGATGAGGTTCTCAGTTTTAATTGAAATAATAGGAAAGGGAGTGTGAAAAAAAACTAGAAGAGAAAAGAACGCGCGTTAAAATAAAACGGAACGACTATGACAAGAGTAATAATTATTTGGAGGTATGAGAGGAACATTTTTTATTGTAACCGAATTGAAATGAAAATCGAATTAGGATGATTCGTGCAATGAATCGACGTTTCCAAGTCCAGGCTGACTTCGCGCGTGCATAACTATGATAGAGAAACCTCTGTCTGACATAATATTAGTAAATGTTAGTCTGCTAGTTAGTGGCATTGATATGAAAGTGGAATAAACTATTATACTCAGATTGTCATTTTATTTCACCTGTACTTATCTAATTCATCCCATCTTTTCACATATTTATCACAATTCTTTATTTAAAAGTTTCTTACTAATGAATCTATGAATCTCACTTTGAATATTAATGTTGGCTCTATATAGTACTAAACTTAAATAATATAAATTAAAAATTCTGAAATGGATACACATTACAAATTGTTAGATGAATTAAAAACTTTTAGACTTCCAACAAAAATTATTTGTATACTATATATTAATTAATTCATATTTACTTTATAGTAAAGAGAAATTAAAATATTCTTTAAAATAAAATTACATAGTGTGTATGTGTATACTATTTTTTTGTATTAAATATTGTATTTTGAAACATAATTATAAAAATAAGTGGAATATACCTTTCTTTAGTCAAAAATTATTTATTAACGTAATACATATTTACAAAAATATACAATCCATGATGTATGTACAAAGTTTAAAAATATAAATTAATACTTCCTCCTCTTGAGGATATCAGCCTTCCAGACCACTGGATGACTTTCCTCATTCGCCATATCATCCTCTTTATATAATTTAATTGTCTTGTCAGCTTCTGTTGTTATCATTCTTTTTCCAGACATATCAAATGTAATACTAAATATTCCAGCTTCAGAATCCATTGAACCAGGTTGGACTGGAGCTTGTAAACGCTGGAAGTTATATCCAGTTCTCCAATCCCACAGATACATACTACCATTATCTGCTCCGGAAACTAAAACACCATCTTCATTGGCTGCTAAGCAATTTATAATAGCATTATGACCAGAAAGGTTCTGTATGAATTTTCCATCTTCACTCTTCCACTGTTTAATATTGTCAGGTGATCCTGAGGCAAACATATTTAAAGTAGGATGGAATGTCAGTGCACGTACACTCTTTTTATGATTTGTGAGAGTTACTCTTGATCTACCAGCTGCTAAATCCCATAATCTAATTGTACAATCATGGCTGCCAGTAATTATTTGTGGATCATAAACTTGACATATTACACTAGCCACAGTGTTTGTATGACCAGTAAGTGTATGGACATTTGCTTTTGTCCTCATATCCCAAACTCTGGCTGTAGAGTCTCTTCCTGCTGTTACAAGAACATCAATAGTTGGATGCAGTGCCAAAGAATAAACAGCAGATAAATGGCCATGGTAATGCCTTATAACTTTGTTGTATTCCAAATCCCAACATTTCACTTGTCTGTCCTCACCACAAGAAAATAGGTATGGATGTCTCTGTGAAAAAGCCAGTCCTCTTACTGAACTGATATGACCAGTTAAAGAGATCTTGAGTTTTCCTGATGCAAGATCCCATATCTTTATAACTCTATCAGCTGATCCTGTTGCAAACCACTCATTTCCTGGTTCAATTGCGCAACAGCGAACCCAACCAAGGTGGCCGCTGATAACTCTATATAATTTCCATGGTGCATGCCACTTTGGCTTTGCCATAGTCACCGCTTTTTTTATGGGATTGTTTATCATATTTGCAACAGTATTTTCAGCTGTTTGCATAGGAATAGTAGAAACTAAGGCCATGTTGTTACTATTTGTGTTATTCACTGCCTCGCCTTCCTGCGCTGGTTCAACCTCGTGTACAACTCTCTTTTTCTTTGTTTCATTCAGATTTACTTCGTGTAGCACTGTACCATAACAATTTTTTGCTTTAATCGATAGCTTCATCTTTTCTAAATCCGGCTCAGTCGGAGGCAGGTTGCCTTGACTGGCAACAAACATGTCGTGCGTTCTTTTCAACGAACGAAATACTAAAGTGTGCACTGAATGCCGCTGTACATCAGCCATTTTTTATTTTTCTTGTGAAGTCAATTTTGCAATAAAAACTTACGTTGTTTTTGTGTTTCCAAATTGGAAGTTATAGAGCTTAAAATGAACAAAAAGTAACTTTTGAATAAATTATGCAACCTCTGAATTTACTATCGACAGAACACCGAAATTTTTCTTGCAGGCCCAATCGACTTCGAATAAGTAGTTTTTACAAGAAATATGTTTAAACTTTTAGTTTTTTATGATAGAAAGTTTCAACACTTTCAACTGCTCTAATAGTTGGGTCTCGCGAGTTTACGGTTATGTTTCAGTTGATGCCTTCGCAAAAACGGCTCGAGCCGCCGTTGAGTGTCGAACTGTCCATAGGTCGACTAGGCGAGAGTCGACTCAGTCGACAGAGTCGAGTTGTCGAGTAGTCGACAAGTCGACTCGACGCCACGACCATCACGCATGCGCAGTATTCTCGCGAGCTGCGCAAAAAATTTGATTCTCCATATCTTTGGAAAAAATTGAAAATGCACGAATTTACGAACTTGGGTGCTATTCACACAAACGACGCGCATTCGAACGGTTACCTGATTTTTAATGAAAATTGCAGTTTTCCAAGGGGAACAGTCAATTGAAAATTGGGCGTCTGAATTGGGCGTACGTATTGAACCCAAAAATCATGTAATAAAAACATATGTTTTTATCATGCATAATTTTTTTAACAGGGTGCGCTTATTATTTCAATTTTTCTCGAAAAAATTACTACGCGCAAACGTAACAACAGCACCTACGATTTGCATAATTTTTTACGCGTAATCATTTTGCAACATTCATTATAAAAAGTTATGTATGTATACATGGGCTGCAAAGCACTTCCTAGACCCACTACCACGACACATAGCGATACTTCTTCCACCCAAAGCGAACAGTGCTATACTGCGCAAGCCTAAGTATATAATAATATGTTGGAAGCGTGGCAGGCGGTTTCTACTTCGAAGATTGAAAAATAACTAGGTATACTTATAGAGTGATTTTTTATGACAAATAAGTATTGTATACCAATTTCCATCATTTTGCATTACATTTTATTTCAATTATTTTAACATTTTAATCACTTTTATCTCAGTGCAAGTTTCTCGAGACCTCGAGTTGTATATATTTGTCAATAATGACTGCTTATAATTTTCAAAAAATTTGTAAATACTTGTAACGTAATTAATGAAGATAAATTGTACATTTAACACAATAAATATTTTTAAAGTTATATAATTTATTGTTACTTAAAGAAAATTCGTAGTTTTATAGTTCAAAAATAATTTTGTGAACAAATAAAAATTTATATTTTTCTTGCAAATAACCATTATTCTTTTATATTCTACACTCTAATTTTTTTTTTTTATTATGCAATCACGTCACCCTTTAATTTAAGATATTTTAAATTCTGCGCATGTTTTCTAAAGGAATAGGTTTCAAATAAAACACACATTGTAATTTTGTATTTATTAATTTATTAATACGTCTCATAAATGCTAGACAAATATGTGCCAAGGACAGTTTGTTGGCTCCCAAAAAATGCCAAACGCAAAAAGGCGCGTCAATATGACAAAAAGATACTTTGTTCTTTTTGATCTCTCGTTTACATTTTTTCATTTTATCATTTCCGTATTATATCATTCAATTACGCGACGTTTTTACAGTCGCTCTTCACCGAATTTACACTTACAGTGAAATTACAAAAATTGCGTTAGGCAGCCAAAATAGATTTTCGTACAAATTTAAAAAATTTAAAAAGTATATTCATTCTTTCATCTTCTTTTGTTTATATTTAAAATACCAATGGCTGTTAATACTGATTACAATTAATCTTCATCAGTCTTTCTCGCTTCATTATAATTTTTTTTAAAACTTTTTTTAGTAATCCTTTATCAGTTCGTGGGCCTGGTTACA
Source organism: Torymus auratus (assembly GCA_900474315.1). Classification (NCBI taxonomy): domain Eukaryota; kingdom Metazoa; phylum Arthropoda; class Insecta; order Hymenoptera; family Torymidae; genus Torymus; species Torymus auratus. Next base: position 21,998 of record UXGD01000622.1, on the reverse strand, counting down.
AGTTTAATATATGCGTTACATTATGCATTACAAATATATCGAGCAAGTGACAAATTAAATCAAAGTGTCTACGTAACAAATCAACGACGAAACGTAAAAACGCAAGAGCCTTAAATACATTACGATTGCTTTAAAGGAGCGAACTTTGGACAAGTGCTACAATCTTGAATAAGCGTTACAGCGAAGTATAATTATACGCGAATGACAGCTAGATACTTTGTTTTTTTTATCTTCTATATTCTATGCAATATAATGACATATACAATATACGTTACATTTGTTTCCACGTGTTTATTTATTTTTATTCTTTTATCATTAATATTATTATTTTTGTTCGCTATGCGTTAGGCACACTCCCGATAGTAAGTATAAGTTTTCGTTATCGATCGTAGACTTCGGATGCGAGTGATGCGGTGATCGCGATTCGTGCGCGCGCGTGGGTGTACAACTCCGCCGCGATTCTTAATCTTCATCTGTCGGCGGGCGGCCAGGGCACTTGTTCCGTTATCCAAGACACGCGCAGAGCTGGGAGGAAAAGAAAAACGAGGGAAAACGTATAGATGGGTTGCGAATCGCGCCGCCCGACGATTGCGACTCGGATCACGGCGATGGGATAGTTGACCGCGCACGCGCCCACGCTCATTTTATTTTGTTCGAGAGAGATTCACAGCGTAAAATGCGGATGAAAGCCGTTTTATCTATTATAAGCTTCGCGTGGCAATCGACATTGTAAGCGCACTATTGCGTCCCGCAATACTGTACACGACTGGCTAGCTGCTATAAGCGGTCTCGCTTACTCTCTTTCTCGCTCAACTCTCACCTGACTCTCTTTACAACTAATGAACGCACGCTACCGCCGGCGTCGTAACTCTACAGTAGCTTATAGTCACAGCGATGGGTGTATCACAATAAATCGACAGAAGCCTCGGGACACTCGTTGGTCCCCGCGACAAAATTTTTCTTCGCGTTCCTCCTTGCTGAGCGGCGAGATGTTTGCAGAAGCACCGACGCGCGAAGAAAGACACGGCTGTTATTACATACGGACTCGTCGCACACACGTATACTTACGCACTTAACACCGAGATAGAGAGCGCGAAGAAGAAGGCATCAGGGGGGAAAAAATTCATTCGCCGGCAATTTCACGTCACGAGACATTGTACTTTCCTCGACCGCCTCGTGACTCTTTTCTATGTTTGTCTTTTCTTTTTTTACACGGTAATTCTCTCTCCGCTGCTCAGCGTCGCCAACGCGTAACAATGTCGATTGCGCAAAAGTGTGTGTACATGTACAAAGATAGAGATAGGCGCGCGAAAAACGCATAATACACTGACGAAAAATGAAAAGAGGATTACAGTTTGTAGTATACATTGCGGACAAAGTTGTCGCGGATCGGTGGGTATGCGCAGTTACATGGACAACAACACTTTGATGATAGCGGTAGCTGTTGAATTTTCGCGAAATGCAACGCAATTGCCATGCAGCTGATCTTCGGCCCGCAAGCGTATACACACTTTTCAGCAAAAAATTAAGACCTATAGTAACTGTTGCGATCAGAATTGGGCAGCTGAAGTTGCGCGTTGCGATAGCGTCGGGGCAAGAAAAGAGTTATCGTCGTCGCCTCAACCGAACGCCAACGGCACTCCGCGCATCAAAGACTGAACAGTCGTCACGCAGTGGGAGAAGCGAGACGTCGCTCGGTCGAGGCGAGCTTTTTCGCTGTTCGCTGCGCGGGCGGGATCGCAAGCGCCGGGAGCCCAACACTGGAAGCGACGGTGGCGTGTATATATTTTCATCAACGAGTCGGGTTTCTACGTCTTTCGCCGGATTTACAGACTAAAAACAATCATTATGTCGATACACAAAAAAAAGTATAGCCGCAATAGTTAATATAGTAGTACATCATCGATTTGTTATTCTTTTTTTGCTCCTTGTTTCACACTGTGTTTTGTACGACAGAGAACGCAAAGGTGGTATAGACAATAAATACATCTCGCGATCAAAAGGTAGTCTCACGACGCTCGTTCGATTGAGAGAGCGTATGTGTATATGCGTGTGCGAGGGGGTGAGCGGTTTTTTCGGTTACTTAGGCTCTTTCGGCGCAGCTGGTTGCCGCCCCGTTGCACAGCGTGTCGCGCGGAGAAACGACGCGCCAGTTTTATGCAGATTTCGCTGTGGCGTTATTAGTTCTTGTACTTTTGGCAGAGGACCTGGCAGTTATTCGTTTTCGTTTTGCTGGGTTGATGTGGCGAAAAGCCGGTAGGACTGTTTTGTTTGTTCTTGCGGAGACTGTGGAATCATCGAGGCTCCGGTTGACACACGTTGTTGCGAAGAGTCACGCCACTGCTGCCGCCGGCCACTGCGCGTCGGTTCTCCCGCGATGACATCGCGTTGAAAACTCCGCTCGTTATTTATAATATTTATAATATATATTGCCATGAACTCACAAGCGTATCGGAGATGACTAAGTCGCGATGATAATCTATTTATAGTTTTGTTTTGTATAATTTTTTTTGCTTTTTGCTTTACCTATCAATGCATGATGGACAAGATTATGATTTTTATGCCTCCTAAGCGGTGGCTGATCAGTGCGCTGTGGTTTCGCTGTAAGATTAAAAACGTCAGATCACTAAGCATGAAGGTAACGGACACCAAAAATTAAAGGCATATATGCAGTGCGTGACTTTATTATATAAGAGGCGACACATTATAAGCTAAACAAGCAGATAAAAAAGTAACGTGAGAGAAGAAAGAAAAAGAGAATTTCGGGTAGAAACAGAGAGGTAGATTTTTATGTTTATTTTACAATTAAAGTGGTACTTATTGCAGATATGTTTCTGATTTCAGAATGTTAGAAGTTCAAGAATAATAAATTTTATAGTATTTGAAATTTAAACAAATAATGTTTCTTGTTGTCCATAAAATAAATTTTTTTTCCTTTGAGAAAATTTCTTAAAATAAAAATATACCTTTCATTCCCTACTGGAAAATATAAATGTGAAAAAATGTGATAAAATGTAGAACAGTATGGCAAACTCTTTCAAAAGTGTGAATAATTGTGGATAGAAACATGTACTGAACTGTGTATTTCTATCATATTTGGAACATATTCAAAATATTAACTGATATCTACTCACAGTTTTGTATATTTCTATATATTTTCTCACACACGGTATATTTTTTAACATTTTCAATCGCTTTCTCACAGATTCTCATATTTTTATTTCCACTAGGGTTTATTTTAAAAATTAAATAACATGAATAAATGGCCAAATAAAAGCAATAATCATTTAAAATTTTAAGTCACATCTGAAATTAGAACATTTCGCAACCGAAAGCTCTGGCAATAAAAAAACACGAGATCTAGCACTCGGGGAAGTAGGGGGTGGAGGAGAGCAGGGACGAACCGCAGGAGAATAACAAACGAAGACGTACATACGCTACCTCCTCGGCCACAGAGGCTCGCCTATACGTAGCCCTTGAGAATAAATAGCGCATACCAGTACATAAGCGAGCGTACTTGCCATCATGTGTTCACATATACACATCCAGGCCCCGATCGACCTTTGCACAAGCCCCCAAAAGTGCCACCGTATTGTCCAAAGTCGATAGAAACAATAAGCTAGTTCAGCGTGCGCGCATACATAGACCAATAATTCAGCCTCCAAATAATTCAGCGCAGTGTTAGTGCCAATGCTTTTCTGCCTTTTCAGTCTATACCGGCGTAGCGTTTATCTTTTAAATAGAGAGATACAAATAGATGGAGAAACGAAATCCAAAAGAAATGGTAATGTAGTGTGCCTAGAATTATTATTATTTTTTTTTTGACAACTCGTCATTTTTCAAAACAGGCTTTATGCATTTTTTCAATCTCTGAAAACTGTCAACCTAAGCTTTAAATAGACTTTGACACTGTCAAAATGTTTTCAATGGCTGTAACACTACGTAGACTTTATAATGTAAAAAACAACAAAATATCCTCTTAATATTAGATAAATTCTTAAACTAGGAGCAATGTTACTAATGTTTGTAATCGTATAGAGTTAATCATACGAGCATATATTTGTTCATATATAATATCTACATACTTAATTTGTTATACTTTGCTTTAAATTCTTTCGTAATAAGTTAATCATCAAAAGACGTAAATGCAAATGTGGATCCTTCGAAAAAAACTATCATTTGCTTAGGAACAGCGACGGACGATAAATTTTGCCTTACACCATATTACAGTCTGAATTCGTGTTATTTAAAATTGCACGGAGGTCGGAGCTCATTGACATCGGTACAGCTCAACGAACTTTGCATCCTTCCGTCAAATCCTCCTCCTCCTCCATCATTATTGTGCTCAAGTTGGTCAAGGCCGATGTGAAAGATTTAAACGCGATTCGCGACGGCTTCGTGTTGTTGCTTTTCTAATATTATTTTTCATATTCAAACATCAATGCAAACGTATTTTTCGTGAGACAAACACAGCTGGAGGAATCCATGCTCCAATTACTTTATAAATATTTCGTTAGTGAATTTCTAAACATTAAAGCCTCTGTTCATTATACGAAAAGTCGTACTGAGTATAATATAACATACAAAGTGTTAAAATTTCGTAAAAGTTTAGTTAGATTTCTTTATATACTTATATAGAAGATATCATTTTAATGATCTATCTAACGGTAACATTTACTTTTTGGTAAACTATTATATTCGAGATGTTACTAGATTGGCAGTTTTTCATTTGATAAATATAATTATCATAATATCATTATAAAGAATGTTATAATTAACAGATGTAGCATTTCAAAACAGTCTTAGAGACATTGGAAATAATTTTCAAAATATAATACTTTGTATATTAAATGTTCAAAAATGTTTTTATGGTCGCATATAAAAAGAATTTTTAAGGATTAGAGATAAGTATTAAAATTAGTTCATGCAACTCGGAAAGCTTGACTTTTACGAAGGTATACACAGGGTAGAAAAGCCGTTTACATGTAATTTACAGAGAATTGCAGGTTTCAAAAACGCAATTAGTTCTGTACAGTATTGGTAAACGAAATTGAATTGGCGTATGGATCCCGTGTAGGTTATTACGAACTAAAGAGAGGCTCCCACCTTTTATGCGTTTTCATGCTTTTGCACGGGTGCCGCGCATGACGAGGCGCCCGTCCACATTCACCTGTGTGTAAGTGTATATATAATACATTTAGTTCGCATCACATACCCTGAAGCTTCCTCGCCACCACACATACAATTAGTTACAGAACGTAAAAAAGACACAAAACTCAGTGGTTCTTACAAATACTTTGTCCCATACTTTTATAAACTCTGTATACAAAAAGAAAAATAAAAGTTGTATACATTTAGAAGCCTTTTGTACCACGTAAACGAGCAACGGAAATGAGTGAAAGTAAAAAAATACATTTCGTGCGCAATAGTTGTGCATATCGAGTAAAAGTTAGAAGACGACAGCGCAAAATTAAGACACACATGTATAATGTACATATAATAGAGGTGGGTGTCTTTTTGTAGTACATATATTTATAGCAATTGTAAAAAAGATTTGTATTCCGGTAGAAAAAAGTGTGCACGCAAAGAGGCGTAATTTATAATTTTGTTTTGCATTGAAAAGTCGTGTCAGTCAGCTTACACAGTCTCGTATTCGCGACGGATTGAGCGAGCCAGGCAACACGCAAAGATCACTCCGATCAGCTGAAATGGTGTAAAATCATTAGTTAATTTTTTGAAAATAATGTTACTATTCAAATGAAAAGCCTTTTCCTACTTCTTCTCATATCAAGTAATTATAATTTTTAGTGCACAATGACTCATTAAACACGATAGTTTTGCGGTTATTAACTTATTCAATTAAAGCTTTTAAATATCCGAGTTAATTTCAATGCATTTAACAACTTACAAAGTAGGTAACAGCAATGACAAGTTTAACGTTGAATGTTGCATCGGTTACCTTTAAAATCCTTTTGTTATCGCTATTATGATGCATTCACATTTCCTCTTTTAGTATGAAACCTACTTTACGCGAGTATCAGCGATTACCGTTTGTTCATGTACTTTAAAGAAAAAAGAGCAAACTGCGAGGCTCATTCTGCACATATTTTATCTGGAACGTATAGAAGATTGAATGCTCTGGAAAGCTATACACGTCTGCGCAATCAAATCATCATGAAACCCTATTTATTTCTTTTCCAGATGCACTCCATAAGGAGCATGCAATATCGCGATTAAGCGAGTCTGCTATTGATATACGTACATTTGAAGAGATATTCGCAAATCGTAAGATTGAGAAAATAAGCATTAAATTTATATATACATATTTTTCGTCAATCACTAATTGTAAAAGTATTTCAGCAAAAGCACACGTCATGGATATACTTGAACAATTTAAAAAGTTTAAAAATTTTCCCTTGCTGCATCGAGCGCAAAGCATTTCTTTTTAAACGTATCTATACCCGACTCCTCGTGCTTAAAAATGACCAGCGATCGGTTTAACGAAACTTGATACGAGAAAAAGGAAAATTGAAAAGCGGCGGTCTACGTACCTGGATGAGAGCAACGCCAATGCCGACCCCGCCGAGTATCAGCGCGTTCTCCTCGATCTTCTTCTGCAGCTGCTTCTTGCAGCCCTCGGGGTTGGACTTGATGTCGTTGGTGTCGCAGGTGGGGTTATTGGTGGGCAGCTCCGTGCAACAGGACTTGGGCAAAGTGTTGCCGGCGAAACCCGCTCGCTGCCAGTCAGACGGGTTGTGCACACCGCAGCATTGCAACTGTAACACGAGAGGCACAGGCGTCGATTCGTTTTGCATATTCTATTTTTCATACGATATTATATGTACTTTCTCTATTACGGGTTTTCGGTTGTCTATGAACTAAGGTATAGTTGTTAGTGAGCTAGATTTTTTTAATTTTGTCATCCAGAAGTTCAAGTATCAAATATATGACATACCTTTTAAGGAAATTGAACTGTGTGAACAATGTGTTTGATGATTTTTTAGTAGAAGAATTTTTGTAATCTTGAAAAGACTAGCGAGAATAAAAATGACATCAGAAATAAGAAATAGAGCTTGGATAACCGAGTACCTGAACTTGTGACCTATGGTATCGTAAACCACTTTACATTGTGAACACGTAGGTATAAGGCGATAGCTTTTTGATTACTCGGTCAAATGCGAACGTGTTTTTAAAAAAAGACAAAAAAATAGCTTCATTCACATTTCAAATATTTAATTATCTGTGTATTGATCATTGTCACAATAAATAGAATAAATTTGCGTGTATAATTGCAAGCCTGAGATGCGCTTTTAATTTATTTTTCAATTGTAAATAAAGAATATTTTGAATAGAACGCAATGGTTACTTAAATAATAATAATGTATATGTGAATGTTTTAATTTCTACTTTACAAACGATGGGATGTTGTGTGTCGTATAGACAAATTACTATCAAGCTTTGTAATTTGTTCCTTTTTCCTTTTGGGCGTTTGTTACTTTTGCGCAACAAGATAAATCAAATTTAACTACAGTTCGCACTCTAGCACTGACCCATAGCACTATAGTGTCATTTACTCTCGACTTTCAGTCATTAAATTTAAGTTGCATGTTGACCGAAGGAATAATTGGATTTTGAAAGTAAAGTTTTAAAACCTACATTTTTACGATAATATAAAATGAATGAAAGTTTGTTAATTTCCGTCAAGTTTTATTGAAATGAGCGAGTTTTCGAAAAAACGATTGGATTTTACAGAGGTCAATAAACTTTCCTTGTCATTACTGTACATCATATATTAAATCAACCAAACCATCAGAATTCATAACTGCTTCTTGTGTAAAATTACACAACGAAAACTTGCCGCACATTAACGACTTGTACCGAATCTCGACTCCTATATAGCGCATTATACTGGGTCAACAGGTAATCAAGCCTCAAAGTTTATTCAGGACGGATTAAGCCAACATGCAGGCGGAATCGAGCGACAAAAGGCACAAGCCTGTCCCCCGAACAAGCCACGCGCTTGTGTCCTCTCCATACGTCTCACTTTGTCGTTCCCGAAGCAAACGAGAGCGCGGGACAAGGGAAGTAAAGCAAGTAATTCACTCCCACAGCTTTACAAAGTCACGTATGTATATATATAGGTATAAATGCGCACGCGTAACCCGTGTATACGAAAAACGAGCGACACGCGAATCGCGTGGCCGTAACTACTTATCTTCGTCTAGAATCGCTGCGCGCCGACGCTGTCGACTTCTTGTGCGGCTCGCAACTTATCCGATCTATTATCGCTGGCATTATAGGTATGCGCGTGGGGACTTTTTTTTCGCGGACGGAAAGAATTCCTTTCTTGCGCGGAGTATAAAAGTGGAAACGAACGTTTTTTTGTTGCGCTAGGTCGTGGTGAGTTGTTGCGACGAGGGGAGGTTTATCAGCCCGCGCATTACAGAGGCACTGACTAAACGATTGGGGTCGAGTGTATAAGCATTTTTTTTACAGCTTTACTGTTGTAAACAGATATACTGATTGCACATTGATCTGCGGTGCGCACTCATAAATATTAATTGTGGTTTTGGTAATTTGATTAGCGAAAATCGTTCTCGTGCAAAAAGATATAATTAAAATTAATTATTATCGTACGAACAGAGTATGTGGTTTAGATTTTTAATCATTTTCAGACTCTATATATAACTATATTTATCATTGTTATTTATATCGTATTTAAAACCGTCTCGTTCACACCATACAATTTCTACACTAAAATTTCACATTATGGCAATACTAAACACACCGTGAACACGAACTTAAATCAATAATGGCGCAATTCATCCAGACAAGAGTCTCGCGTACACGCCCGCGCGAAACATCGCAGTAGAGAGAGAGTGAGCGCGCGAAATAAGATATGTAGCGCATAAAGTCGAGAATAAATGCGGTATAGAGCTCGGCGCGAGCCGAGGGGGAGAGAAAAAGACAAGCCGCGCACAGTCGAGATCGCGCACCGCAACGCGGCTATAAAAGGCCTACAAATACACACACACACGAGAAATGGGTGTATATGTATGCATGTACTACTCGGCCGGCTACTTCACGGTGACTTCCTCTCGCGATGACTTTTATCGTTGTATATCTCGGCCGTTACCCGCGCGTGTAAGCAAAATTACCGCCATATACAGGTATATATACCGAAAAGAAAAGAAAATACGGAGAACTTTGCGCGATGATCTTTGCGGATGAGTGAAATTGTTGGAGGAGTACTCGTGTAGCTGTATATTGATGTTTTTTAGCATTGAAGTCGAGAGTCGAGGTGTAGATCATGGTAACATCTCGTATCTATACATATATATGTAGCCACACCATCGTGTGCTTTGGAGAGGAAGTGTTTTGTAACGGTATAAACGGCCACGAGGTTTGATCACGTTTATCGCGAGCTCCGTTCAAAAGCCCGAGTTTATTTTCAAATTCGAAATAAGTATATTTTAATTATATTTTACCTATATATTTTTGCTTACTCTTATAAAAATGTTTGATAATGCAATTTAGTAATTTCTGTTACCATTTGACTATAATCCCTACATAACAGAGTGGTTATTAATTTCTGTTTTGAAGCCCAACTTTGTCTCTTCAAAATCAACGTAAAAACCTTGAAAAAAAAAGAAACGGAATCCTCTTTTAAATGGCCCCACTTAACTCAAGCCTCACCCATAGCCATCCCTATTTAACGCGATTAATTATCTCTGCATGCCAGGCCCTCACTCGACGCTTTACAAAAAAAAAGAAGCGTTTCATCAGCCGTCTCCCTCCTTTCTATTTTCTTTTGAATCGAATTTTCTGCACCAACGGAACTCTCCGCACGAGTGCAGCAGTCCTCCCATTACGCGCGCGAGCGCGTGGCCGTATATAATATTCGCCCGAGTACGTAGTCGGCAAAGGGAAGCTATGTATATGCATCGACAGCGAAACTCGCGGAGCACTTGACTGGACTTGGACTATACCGTTCTGGCGATGTGTATAGGTTCCGGCAAGGTGAGATATTGATTGACAATGCCGTGCGCGGGGCGGTAACGGCAGCGGAGAGCCTCTCCCATTCTTCTTTCTATGGTTCTCTTGTGTATACGCAAGCCTGCGCGCCCCGTGCACATGCATATATCCGCGTATATACACATGCGGAACGCGCGGCATACATTCGCTTTGAACATGGCGAGCGGACGAAGCTCTAGCTCTTTGTGTCTCAGGGTACGCTTGAGGGCGAGATATGTTATAGTGGTTATGCCATGCCCTTTAGTTAGACAGGAAAGCGCAAAATTTCTATCGTTGTGTTGATATCCTCACGTCTATTCGAGGAGAAAAAGTTATAGTTCAGGTATAGATTATTAGAAAAAGTACGACCGTCGATAGCTAGTGAAAGTGTTTGTGCAGCAGATGTTTCTTTTCTGCTTGTCCAAATCTTTATTGCATTGTAGAAAAGAAAATCGTGTCTGATGGCCTATGTCCAAGGAATTTTTTTTTTTTCATGAAGAAGAATAGGTACCGTTATTCCAGTGTATTTTTTATATCTCCCGTCTATAGCTTGAAACTTTTGAAATTTTCCACTTTAAAATACTAAGAAAATACATTTAAAATTTTTATCTTTGCAAAACTTTTGTAAATCCTATGTTCCTAGGAATATTTGTTATCGCTTTAAAAACAAATCTTTTTCTTTTCTTTTTTTTTTAATAAAATGCTTTCACACCTAGACTCAATTAACTGCAGAAAATTAATGATATTGGAATAATAATCGAATTGTAGAGTGAGATTTACTAAAATGAAATCTAATGCTTCAATATTCATTTCAATTTCGAAATATATTAGGCTTCATTCTACAGAGGGTCGAATGCATCACTGAGATTTATATATGGCGCCAAGTAGAAGGTTTTATATTCCAACGTCATAACTCTTTCCCGCTCCTATTAACGAAGCTCCATGTCGAAATTTTCAAAAGTTGCTTGCCATTTGGTAAAAACAAAATTTAAACAGTAGAATTTTTCGCTCACACATATTTACGGCTTTGGATGTATCTGTCAGTACACCTCTTGACTAGGGTGGGAAGACCGCTGCATTCTTATATATAGCACACCCGAGGACGGTGGTATTCAAACATTTATGCGCATTTTACTGTTTCGCGCCGCGGCCTAAACGATTCCCCGCGCTTGGGAATGAATTACCTTATACCAGTCGTAAGTATATAAAGATATGCGCGCACGACGCCGGCATTAGCTTCAGAAATGGATCGTTTGGAGGACGTCATTCATGTTGGCTGATTGTTTGATTGTCATTCTGCGCTCTCTTTATGGACAGAGCGAAAGAGCGAGCGTAGGGCTACCTATCTATATTTCTATTACACACGAGAAATCGGAGCGTTATGAGAGTATGAGACACGTGCGCGCGAGCTCGGTGCGAGAGCAATAGAGCATCAAAGAGTATGCGCTCACGCGCACGTTTTGTGATGGTACGAGGGTCGATTGGTATTTCGCCGGGTCCCGCGGTATACAGTTTGATTACAGGGAAATTACTTCGTGGAACTGAAAAGTGAATTCGGTATGACAGTCTGTTACGCTATTTTAATATAGATATTGCTCCTATAATAATATTATGCTGTAATAATAATGATTTTGTTATAGAATGACGTAAATGGTATATTCGACATTAAAGTTTATACAAATTGGTGTATGTCGTTAGATTATTAATACAAAATGTAGGCTGCCTAGCTGACGAAAATAGACTATAATTTCAGTAACTCGATGATCATTATACTATTTCAGCTATTACAATGACATTCGAAAGTTTCACTACTTTTTCTTATAAACATTTGCTTATAAAACTGCAATTTAATACACAAATAATTTATAAAATTTTATAAATTGATTTAAATTTCAAAATTATAATTCGTTTTGAAAGCTATGCAATTTCAGGTTATATAATTCAAAACTACTCCAGGAAAACAGTTATTGTGGTTTATAGAATATTACTTGATTTAATGATTCGTTTTTTAAACTATTTTATCTCAACTTATATGTGAAATTCGCTTTAGTCTATACTTTATTTGAAAATACGTATTAATCCTCGATAATAAAACTAATTTAGTATCGTTAATGCTTTATTTCGCTCCGAAACGCACTTGAATTGAAAATCAAATGAAAAACCAGCGGTTGTGAATGTCGTAGATTTGTTTAGACTTTAGCAAGTGTTAGTCTACAATTAAACGGAGCGAGATAGGTCGTCCATTGCCTCTAAGTAGAGTTTGTATTTCGTGATGCGGTTTTAGAATTTGTAATGTATTAGAGTGTATGGCTCTCGAATACCGTTTTCAGAGAAAGGAGTTTCTAGAAATAAAAATCTTGTCAAGTGCAACGGATACTTACATCGTGCTGCATGATGTCCCACGAAGTGCGATAATCGACTCTCGTGTTGTAGGCGACGAGCGTGTCGTTCATGCACTTCTCGAGCATGGAGCTGACCTTGCTGCGCATCATGTATCCCGCGATTCCAGCGCCCAATTCAAGAGCGAAGATCAGCAGGAGTAATACCGAGAACTGTGAAAAAACACGAGAATTATTGTTCTTGCTATCTCTGCGCACGTGGGAAGTGAACGGCCAAGGATTTTTCCTGTTCAATGTTAAAAGCAGCGCGCAGTGAAATCGAATTCAACGTGCAACTCAACTCGTTTTACGTAATCTCGCGGCAGTAACTTTATTGCTATTCTGACGCGATCTGAGGCAACTTATTATTTTAATTATATTTTCCGGTTGTTCTTGAATTAAAGCAGAAGTTAGTAGTGTATTCGGCTTTAAATATTTAAAATTTTTTGAAGGTTAAATAAGGTCACGATAATAATAGTTGAAACAAAATTTTCGCCGTTACTCGGATATAAATTGAAAGATATTTTAGAATTTACTACGATGGACTCGCTCAAGTTCTTTACAGACAAGGCCAATTGGACACATTGTTGCGAGAATTACTTCTACGGTTGCATGCCTAATTGCGATAATTAATGAAAAAGATAAAAAGAGAAAGAATATGGATGACAACATGATTATACAAAAGAAACGGCGAAGTGTGCTGTAGCTAAGCATTATCACGTAATATCACTTTAGTAGTATATAAAATGCACGATGCAGAAAATAAGCATATCATGGATAATGACATTACAATCAACAAATTATTATTCATGATAATTCATGAAAGAGAATTGTACAAATAATTTGATTAATAATGGCATAATAATTATCTTTTTATGAAACACGTTATTTTATGTATTTTATCATCTAATTTTTCAACAAAATTTATTTGTCATTATAAAAATATACTACGGTATATAATAATATATTTCGAATTTAATTGAAAAGCTATTATCAAAAATTGACATGATAATCAAGTTATTACAGTGATGAAAAAAAAACCAAAACATTTTCGTAGAATTAATCAAGTCGCATGCCCTTAATTATTCCATTATCCAACTCCAACCGACTGATTTTCGTGGAACATAAATTCGATTTGATATGATTAAAAAAACACTGTCATCAAATTTTATTTTATCTTAATGATTCATACCTAAATATCCGGGCACAAATTCTGTCATTTAAAATTACGTTTGCAAACATAAATTCTGATAAATAGAGAATAACGTAGAATATCTTAATAAATATTTATGGAAAAGAAGGGAAATGATGCGTAAGAAAAATATATAGAAAAATAGGAACGACAAGAGGTAGGAAAAAAGAAGGTAGGTGAGTGATAACGGACTCGTGTAAACACAAACATCCTGGGACGTAAATCGATCGTAAACTTACCGTTATTATCATACAGTGGTTCTCCTTGACAGCTCCACAGCATCCGAAGAACGACGTGATGAAAACGACAACGCCCACGATGATCATGAGCACAGGCACCGCGAACATCCATATGTCCACGAAGTTGCTGTAGCCCCGGTACGCTATCAGGATCACCGCGCCCACCGAGATGAATACGATCCCGGTGATCTGCAAAACGACAATTTCATTAATCTCCTGCTCGTGCTTATGCTCGTGTAAGCTTTAATGCACACACGTAATTGGGTACAAGTGTGGGACAATACATTTGTCGAGCGTGTTCAGTTGAGGCGGAAATAATGGCGGTTGAGGGAACGCTTCGCGCCTCCGTGAATTTTTCGTGACTGAACGAGGGTGGATTTCAGCGTTTGATTGATTGCCTGGTAAATGACTCGCTCGATGCGCGCTCTAAGTTTGCGATTATGCAGGCTTGTCGACTCGTATATACATATAGCGAGTGTTATGTATTTCGGTCTTTTTAGCGGTGGCACTCGTTGCTGTGTAAATATTTGTAGGTGCTTATTAGTGATGATACTTTTCTTATAACAATGGTGTACCGTTAAGATAACGTTTTTCTCATATACAATGGCAATGTAATCATACTGCAATAATAACTGTTAAAATAATGAAAAGGTCATTGTAACAAATAGCTCTGTTTAAACCAGTTCAGTACTTAAGTGACGAGAATCGTTTTAATATTTCGTCTCAAATAAACTAGTTACGTCATTTTTATTATTAGAATTAATATTATTTCTATTTTTATCTTGCTTTAAATCAATTCATTAAAAAACTTGTTATCAAAATATTGTTTCGAAATGAAATACCTAGATAATGGAAATTTGTTAATTAATCTTGACACTGAACAGTTCTGTACGTAATTATGAATGTACGTGGATTCCTTTATTGAGCTCTAGAAGTTACCTTCATTCTGTCATGCATAAAGAGCTTGACAGTAAAATTATTATACTACTTTTAAAAAAGTTTAATAATTGGCTTTAATGAAATATTAAACGTGCAAATTATGAAAATTATTAGTTTTATTTTCGAAGAATCTTAGAAAACCAATTAGAGAGAATGAGCTTTTATTTGTTTTGTTAGTAGTCTTAAAAACTTTTTGTAATAGTTTCAAATTGAGCAAAAAAAATTTTTTTATTTCATAAATTTGTGCGAAGCAGAGATCGCGGCTTTATACATCTATTTCTTGGTTGTCTGCATATTGAGTTTTTCGGATCATTAGAACGAATACAAAAATTGACGAAAATTTTTTGGTTATAAGGAATAATGTATCTAGGAGTGATAGAAATTTGTTAGAAAGAACCACGATTTATTTTCTTTGAGTAAACAACTTTTTTTTTCTTTTATATATATTTTACAGTTTGTGATGATAAAACTATCCAATTCAAATATGCTGAAAACTGGTAGGACTACTTATTTAACAATTAAAAATACAAAAAATGATATTTCAAGGGTTGAAAATTATTCAATATAACTTGGAAATAAATTTGTATTAATCATAAGAGGCGTCGATCGTCAAATTATAGAATCAATCCTTAAAAATATTTGATTAATTGTAATGACGTTTTATTTTAATTTGATATTTATACATTCGAGAGTCGCATTAACTCTATATCGTTATAAGTCTAAAAAATTTCTTTGAAGATAAAATAAACTAGTAAAAGGATACATTTTTATATTTTTATAAATAATTGATATTTATTTTATTTGATTTATTGCAATGGATTCGTCTTATAAATTAAAATATTTTAACATTTTTACTTTAGAGTTATTATGATGTCTATAACTTTTTCTTGTTTGTATACATTGTGTACTGGCTCCGAAAAATGATTAAATTAGGAAGGTATTAGATAAACATATGGCTAATAGCCTAATACTATTTATTATTTGTGTAGTAAAGTAATGATAATTAACAAAGTTATTAAAGAAAAGTATTTTTTGTATACATTGTACGTGTTGATCCTATACAAAAATGAGATGGACTTAAGATTGTCACCTCTAATGATTGTGATTGGTCGATTTGAAACGGATATGTAAAATTTGATTGGCCCTCGATAGTACCGATACAGCACGCGAAGCGCGCATTGACACTTCTAGTAAGTTAAATAACGCTACCTACTAAATATGTTTCCAATAGTAGTTAAGTAAGAATCAATATGGAGTATTGATATTTTATTAACTATACGTAATACAAATTAAAAGTGTTAAAAGCTACATCATTATCAACATCGCTTGAATCTAAGACAACTTTCTCACATTTACAATTTCCTGGTAAATGACATTTTTGCGTGATGTATAATACTATTAGCGTGAGCCGGCTACCGTACTAGGGATTAGAATGTTTTCATGCCTACTCATGAGTAGTTGAGCAATTTAAAAATTAACCGAGGAGAATGTTGTAGAAAAGTAATAAGTGAAAGAAATTGCTTGGGTGTAAAAATAATGGACATGGTAGCATGATGATTTACATACTGTTTAGTTGTTTATTTAAAGGTGTAAAAAAATAAAAGTAACTCTTAACTTAAAAATAGATTAGAGTTATGAATGAAAAAGTAAACAATAAATAAATAAATAAATAAAAATAAAAGAAAAATATCAGTGATGTTTGTATTACTTTTATATTTTTATTGTATTCGGTTATGGGATCTACTCTTATTTTTAGAAGAACTTTAGTTTTAGACTAATGATTTATATACAGAGCATTATCTACTTCAGATCGGTTTCAAAATATCATTTCCTTTCGAAAGGAATTCACAACTTACGCCCAGTTAGCACCACATCAGTGCTCTACCATTCATAACGTGTTGCAGTTATTCACTTATTTATCACTAATTTAGTTCCTTTCTATATTCTATATTCTATTTTTAGTATGACATTCAATTTAATAAGATATTGCTGCACGTATTTAAGAAAACAAAATTATAGAAATTGAAAAAACAATGGAATTGCTTGTAGCGAAGAAATCGTAATTTAGAAAGCTTTAATCATGCATTTTCTCACGAAAACTTGGTATTAGTACTTCTTATAATGTAAGAATACTGTATTCAAATTTATCAGTGAAATCTAGTTTGTATACAAATTATATAGCTTATTTTATAAATATTTAGAGCTGAATATATTATACATTTAATTAAAGTAACCATAATATTTTGTTTATTTCAGAAATGGGAAGAAGAGGCACTTTAAGGGCCGGGGGTTCCCTAAAATGGTCAGATGTATTTTAGTAGCTGCATATACCCAATATGGGTATGAACGGGTGTGTGTGGGAGCGCGCGCTTTTTTAGGCTATTATTTAGTTAGTTAATTAAAAAAATATGAATTTATGAACAATTAGCTATAACTTTCTGAGTTTTGAATAATTTTGATTTTTTCCTGCAGCAAGTGCAAAATGAGACCTTCAAAACTAAAATCGGTTGAGAAACAAAAAAGAGATTCCAATGATTTGTCAATAATCGTTTAGGTTTGTAGTGACAATATATAGTTTCTATAGAATATAGCCATTTTGCGAAAGAAATTATCTTAGTCATGTTAAATACATTTTATTTATAATATATTGACTACCTCTATCATTTAAAATAAATATATCACATTACAACTACGTTTTTTTTTAGATTTTAGGTAACTTCTTCATTTAACACTACTTTGACTCGGGAGTCGCGTTCAAACCACCTTAAATGATAGGATAATCACATAATTTTTCAAAGCACGAAAAAATTAATATTTTTATTTTATTTTTGTTTTCATGATTTAGTTTTAAAATGTTTAAGAATAAAAATTCATTTTTGAAAATTCAAACGCAGCGGAAGTAACTAATACTTACAGACCAATCATATTAACCTTTAAATGCTTCACAAGATCGGACCATCATTTTTTTAAGAAGGGAAGATCAAAATTGTAGAACAGTACTAAGGATAACAGCTTTCAATAGCAATGTTGGATTTTTAAAAAAACGTACTTAGGAATGAGAAAAAAATTATTATGATAAGGTTCTTTCGAGTAGCGGTCGTCCCTAAAAAGTCCGTCCACTCACCCCAGTCTCCACTATTAGTAATATCCGAAGCTTGAAAATTGTTAATATTGATTGTGATCTTCCAGGCCAGTCTGTCCCTTTTAGGTGATAGCAGGCAATAATATGTCTAATTGATTTTCAAGGGAAAAATGCTGGCCTTCTGAAGGTTAAAAAATGATGGCTGGAAGTGATGGAGCATTAAATTAATTTAAGAGTTAATTTAAGAAGTTTTTTAAAATTAAAGTTTCGATTAAAACATGATACCTAGTCGGTGTAATGAAGCGTTAATGATTGAATTTCATTCGTCTGTACAGAATAAACACCAGAATTCGTCACTTTTGAATTTTTTAAAATTAAAGTTTCAATTAATAAATTGATGGCCAGAAATAGTGAAGCGTTTGAAGATTGAATTTGACTGGTCTCCAAAATCTGCCATGATTAAGCTCGCACTTAGGTGAACGCCTATCCGTGACCTAAGAGTACTTTTTGCACCGTGTTTATATCCGCGTATGCTCGTGCGCTAACCTCACAATGCAAAAAAGGACTACTTAGGGCACAGATATGATAGGCGTGACATCGGGCTTAGGGCAGGTAGTGCTATAAATATAAATTCCATACGATACTTGTGACCTAAGTAGCACTCTGCACGGCGTGATTAGAACCCTCGCTACGCTCGGGTCCGTGACAACACGTGCTAGTTAGATCAGATGTATCGTAATGTACTATTTTCTTATTTATGGGATTTCTTTAATTATCTATTTGAGAAATAAAAAAAAAATCTAGGATAAGACATGTTTATAATTTCAAAAGCATTTGAATTCTGTTACTTTATATGTTGAAAAAAAGTCAGATACTAGGTATTACTATTTTAGTTATTTTAATATTAATATATGATAACAGATTTAAATGGGCAATCGGTATTAATTACATTAAACAGTCGATACGTAATATGAAATCGTATTGAAAAAAATAATTGTTATTATGTCACGATTAAATTGGAAGCCCCGAAGTAATTAGGAATATGCTTTCTTTTTCGGATATATCTCTGGATATAAAAATATAAAGACAACTTCAATAATAAAACTAATACTCAAAAAGAACAAGACATGATCATTTTTATATCATTTCAATCCTATAAGAATATTCGCACATTTAAAAAAGGAAAACAGTTTTAGAAGGTAAGCTTTTATATGCTTTTCTCACAATAATTATATAAATATTAAATCCTTCAAAAGTCATAGTTTAAATTTTCGTAAAAATTATTAAATATATATATAAATTTCTAAAGCCTGTACATCTTTCCTTAAATTTAAACTATTATTATAATTTTTAAAGGAGTTCATTTTTAGTGATTCCAACAAATCTAATATAAAAGTTTGTGTTCTCTAATTCTAGAGTACGGAGGTTTTTCCTCTCCGCGTTCTTCAAATATTATCGCTCTTAAGTCATTGTTGCACATAGAAGTTGGATAAATCAACATTTACAAGAACAAGAAATTTTTAAAATAGAATTAAAGATGTAGATCAGTCAAAATTTTCTGAACTTTAGAGTCTATTCTATCATCCAAAAACATATCCTTCAAGGCTCAATTTTGCAAATAAAATCCGTAAGCGTATACTTGTCTGTTGTACGCTTGCAAAGAACATTCAAAGTTTCTCAAATCAACTATGAATTAAACGACCACATGGTTGGTGATTAAAAAAAAGACCTATGCGCGAAACCCACGTGCCCTCGAGTTACAAATTTATTAAAAACTGTATGACCACGTAATAGCCGGTATTATAAGAACACGAACTCCCCCGAGGATGGACAATCAGCATACAGTCCAAACGGCAGCACACGGAGCAAAAATAGTCGAGTTCAGGTATATCCCTCTGCCTCTCTCTACACTAGTTGTTGACGTCTACTGCCTGCTACTACCTACAACAGCGCGCGGGCGCGCAATCGATAACGCGCCCGCTCGACTACCTCTCCGGGAACGTCAGCTCGGAAGTGATGCAATTACCCAAGCGCGCGCAAAAACATACGACAACAACAGCTGCAGCTATATACTCGATTGATTGGCGACGACTTCGCGAAATACCGAATGGCTCCGCCTCTCGAGAACATTCCTCTTCCGTCATCGGATGTTCAAGTCCTGTCCCGGCGCGCGAGACCAAAGAAGGAGTAGTCGCGGGGGTGACACACGCCTGCAATCGCAATCGCGCTCGTTGAGCTAATTAAAATTGCATCCCATGCCGCATAGGAAAAACGCGAGCGTTGACACCCGCCGCGTGGCCGAGATATATAGAGGAGGAGGCATGCACGTCGCGTACGGAGGAAATCGAGCGGCCGGCGGCGCGCTGCACATTAATGGCCCTAAGAGATGGCGGGAGAGTAGGGGGGAGGGAGGATAATTGTAGTAGGCATCTAGCGCTGTTACCGTGCGCGCACGCCCTCGCGGAAGGGCGCGTGCACTGCGCCGAGAGATATGCTAACACGAAGAGGTGTGAACAATAGCGCGAGCGCCGTTGAGGGAGACAGAAACAGCGGGAGAGGAAGAAAGAGCACTTAGCTGTTGTTTTGCCGCCCGAGTAAGGTAAGCTTCGTGAAAGTGAAACCGGAGAGCGCGACTTTCCGCGAGGCGTACAGAAAAAAGTAATTAGTAATGCCGATGCAATAGCACGCGTCAATGGCTTTTATTTCGGTTTCTCTCTGATGGTTTCCGCGTATAGTGCGCAATTTACGATCTCGTGCGCAGAATTGCATAATATCAATTTTATTTCAATACTTTACTTAGCACAAAACTATTACTGATATGTATATATGTTGATATTCAAAGAGTTGATTTTGGGGAGAAATATGAATTGCTTCTTTATTTCATCTGCTTTACTGTGGCAAATATAATGTAATTTTTGGGACTTGTGAGGTTATAAACCGTCCAAACTCATAAAAATCAAGAGAAAAATAACTTGCAGTAGAACATTATTGAAACGTACAATAATAGCATAAATGTATAGACTTATATTTTTCAGTGAGTTTATGTATACTTATAAATAAAGCAATTCCAAATTTCGCTAATTAAAATATTAAATATTTATTCGAATTTACGTTTTTAGTAAAATTTAGATGATACATGGTCCACTACAGATGTGATTCAATGAAAACAATATCGAGAATATTTTAAATTTTAATTGTGATATATATCTGAAATAATATCTATTATAAATAAATTTAATATATTTGAATCACTTTCATTACACAAAACACAGGAAGATATAAATTTCTTTAGTCATGACCGACCGATATATGAATAGATTAACATGCGATTAAAATAATCCTTATCTACTTGAAGTGTCCATACAACGTTGGCTCTTGACTTATACAATAGGACTCGAAAAAGTTCAACTGAGTAGTGAAAGGAACTGTTGACCTAGTAAAGCAAGAAAATGATTAATGGTTTAAATTTTGTTCCATGCTACAGTATCAATCTTTACTGCCGATTGAAGATTTTCCTTCTGGCAGTGGGTTTATAATGTGAAAATAACGATAGCTTACGCTATCGATACCTTAAATTGTTAATTTAGCCGCGAAAGAGGTATTTCCCGATACTATTACTGAAACTAATTAGTCAGGGCTGATCTAATAATACGAGGTTGCCTACCCAATCTAACTGTAACAAACTTTAATAAAATGGCTCTGGCGAAATTTAATTCCCGAGAATTTAGTTATAAACATAACAACATTTTGCCACTGCCAAACACATTTATATTTTTAACTCGTCATTATCTTAACTTGACGCATTTGTTATATACATATATCGTTTTTCAACATACATGTACCACTAATGAGATGTTCCATTTCCCGGTCGTACCAGACCATGCTTTTAATTTTTCACGGTTAGTGCACGCCGCAGTCGCTGCTTATCCCCATCGCTCAGAACTCCCCGATACGAGCTGTAACTGACTTTGATCGAAACTGCTTTAGCTTTGACGGAGTTCGTGATTTGTCCGTGGCATCGAAAAATCACGGGAAAATTTATGACTATACTTACATGCGGTACTTTTTATTAGGATTTTTTTTATCGAGATTCTCGTCAGATTTGAAATTTAGATATTACTATTAACAGTTTTCTATTATAGTACGTCAACTTA
>UXGD01000621.1:0-51822 GCA_900474315.1 Torymus auratus | reverse complement strand
GTGTGCCTTCAAAAAAAATTTTTAACATTTGTAACTCCCGATAAGGGCTACTTTTTTTGAGATTTCCTCATATACGCCCCTGTAACGACGCTCTGCTTCAGCGACCTATCAAGAGCGAATAGCAGTCACCAATGTTAATGAGATTAAAGTTTATTACACACTGCTTCTTAACGCTAAATAAACACGCAAAGTTGGCGTAAACACAAAACTTTTCCCTTCATCCTCAGCCGCCACAGCCGTTCACGCCGCGACGATAAATCATGCACCATTCGCTTGCTCGTGCAAACAATTTGCATACTTACACGGCTGGTGTGCGTGTGCAGATATGTATATTGTGCGTTGTGGGTGCAGTAAAAGCGTCCTCGAATAGGGAAATTTTCGGCGAGAGCAGGATAGACATGCAGGTATACTATATTCGTCTATACACCATGCCCAGCTCTTAATGGATCCCTTTTCTCCTATAGTATAATGGGGGGAGAAAGCGTGCATAGGAGGATTATATCTGGATCGTATTTCGGCTATGTGTGCGCTCGAGCTACAGGGTGGCGAGATTTTCCACAGACAAGCTATAATCTGCCCCTCCCCGCTCCTCGCATCTCTCTCTCTTCGCATTTTCTCGTTTCTCTAATTGAATCTAGATGAGCGTGGTCAAGCGAGTTTTCTCTGTCTTTCAACGAGGAATGCGAAGCGAATGTTTTATTTTATTCAAAAATTCCGATTTCATTTCCTCTCCCTTTATCCATACATCACCGCTATACCACCTGTGCGCCAGCTATTTACGATCGCCCTATACCTCGGTAACAAAAAATATTTCTATCCCCAAAAACACGTCCGAGGCTTAGATGAAAAATATCTTCCCCCCACCATCTTGCTGCGATAAAAGAAAGCTGCAGCGCCAGCGAGTCGTTTCGTTTACGATTCGCCTCCTATCTCTTTTATATACGTACGAAAATTCGCAAGCGCGCACGAGCGCGCTCCTACTCCCACCTCATCCACTTTCTATGTGTCTCCCGAAGAGAGATACGGTAATGCGTGAAAGGGGGGAGAGGTCGCCTGCTCTGCGTATAATATAGCGAGAGCACAAAGTTTGACGGTGAAATTTTTCGCCGCTCGCTCGCTTTCTCGCGGAGGAGGTCAACTCAGCAGTGAGAGAGAGAGAGAGAGAGAGAGAGAGAGAGAGAGAGAGAGAGATGTGATGCCTCACTGCGGCGTAGTATTTAACGCGGGACAAAAAAAAACGAGGAACGCGTTACAAAATTCTTACGAAAGGAGACGCGTGGAGAGTTGGATTTCGGTCAGATATATAATTTGGATGTGTAGAGAGAGAAAAGTGGAGAGGGGGATGCGTATCTCTGCACTTTCGACACGAGATCTCCTTTTTTTTCTCTCTCTCTCTCTCTCGAGATTTGACCCCGTCTTTTCGAGTTTCAAACTGATCAATTATGTAAAGAAGCTTGTCGTTTCTAAGTTTTAATAATCTCGAGTTTTCTTATTCGAGCTTATATACAGAGTTGAACCAGCAGCAGCGTTTGCCGAATGATTACAGCGACCCTCTGCAGCAAAAGAGAGCGAGTATGAGAGAATAATAATTAGTCCGCCGCTAGAAGTGAGTGACAATTTAATACAAAGGGAAAGTATTATAAAGGAGCGTTTTAATGAAAAGTTCCAGGTGAAATCCAGCGCCTATATACACGCGCGCTATCTCTCCTCTATTATGCGTGATTGTACTTTTCTTACCACTGCCTTCATATGCGGCACGTGTCGCTTGGTCCAGTCGCTGCTCGCGTATGTACTTATAATACACGTATTATATACACAGACACCTACGCTTACGGGCCATCGGGCCTTATAACGACGAGTTAGGCCTTATCGATCCGTTCGCCTCGGAAAGAGAGGTGGAGAGAGAGAGGGAGAGGAAGAGAGGGAGAGAGAGAAAATAACGCGATGCCGCCGCGGTGGCGTCGGCCCCCATTCCCACAGGCGCTCGTTCGTTCGTTCGCGCGGCGGGCTTACGATCGTCGTGCGTGATTCCGGTGCGCGCCGTCACGGTTCCATTAATATACGACCCCAAAAACGCGCTCTTCGACTCCGAGAGAGACAGAGGAAGGAGGAGAGAGATCCGACGACTATCTCTCACCCGCGCGTACGCGCCTCTTTCTCGGAGTTTGACTCGTGATGGTACAGGGAGGGGGAGTCGAAGGCAATATAATATATATCACAATATAGGTTTCAATTATTTCTTACAATGGGGGTTCGGGCCTCATCTGCATAATTGGGAAAGCAGAAGCTGATTCTTTATATAGGTAATATAATAGATACCGGCGTTTTTTAAAAGTGCCGCACGGTCGTCTGACATCCTTTCGTCACGAGGATTAAGGAACCGCTCGCAGGGTATATGAGTGCGCACGTTTAATAAAGCAATCATCAGTAGCGAGGACTATACTGCCAGAGCCTGAAAAATCACGAGGACGATGATGGACGACGGTTTGACGGTGAAGCGAAAGGATAAATAAGATATGAAAAATTGCCGCGGCCTTGCGAGAGCATGAGATCGTCATTCCTGCCGCATACCTATACTCTTTTCCGCGTATAGATCATCCTCGCGGCGGCACTGCGAGTTATGCACGCATGCGACAGAGAGAGAGGGGGGATATTTAGAAACATTCATTGCCGCTACCGAGTTGGCGATAAATATTCTACAAGACGCAGAGGATGGCTAATATGCTACTTGTGCTTAAATTCATAAACTCTTATTCTGTTTATTATTTATTATACACGCGGAACGTCACCGTTTCGGTATGTGTGTGTTTTCGCGCATTATTATTACAGCAGTCACGCGGTACAGCACGGCATTTTCATCAACTTCAGCAGGAGCGTCGTTGTGCAAGCTGAAATTATACGCGAAAAAGAAACGCTGTAAAGGCCACAGAGCGCACAAAAGAAGAGGACACCATAATAATAATAATAAAACAATTCGCCAAAAAAAACGGAGCACGCGGCCACAGCGTACAACAGAACTCGAGGTATAACACCAGCGCAGAGAGAGAGAAAGAGTAAAACTTTGCTCTCGCTCGCTCACAATCTTCTAAAATATTTCACACAGCGGTTCTATACGTGTCTTTTTTATACGTCTACAATTTCCTCTTTTTTTTTGTTATATTCCTGAATATGCCAGAGGTTGGCGGCTGAAAAGGCCTCGCGGACGCAGGTCGAGCGAAAACTAGAGCCGGCACTCTCACACATACACGTATACGCTTGTACATTATAGTAGGGGGGCAGAGAGAAGGCAACAGCAGCAGCAGGTCTCCCCTTTTCAGCCTCCTCTCTTTCCACCGCGTGGCGTGTACGAGCTGCGAGGTGGGGGAGCAAGCGAGAGAGCGGGGTCGTCCGCGTGTGCATGGGCGCACGAGGCCGAGCTCCGCCGAAGTCACACGGAAAGTTGCGAGCCGGTCCGGAGCAGCACGAGGCTATGTGTGCGGCTCTCTCTCTCTCTCTCTTGTGCGCTGGGTGTGCGGCGATTTGAGGCCGTATAGAAGCAGCAGCGGACGAAGAGAGGGGAACGTGACGGCGACGGCGGCGAAGCAGATCGCTGAGCGTATAGCGTGAGTCTGGCAGTCGAGCCAGAAGTAGCGCCGAGGACGGAGGTGGGCACGCGGCGAGAGCGCTTAGCTTTTTCGCTTTTTTCGGGCCTTCTTCTCCCTTTTTTCTCTCTCACTCACTCACCCACACACACACAAACACACCATCGTACGCGTATACCTCCGCAGCACACCACCTACACACACCTGTGTTTCTTTCGTCTCTCCCTATCTCTGTGTCTCTGTGTTCAGCAGCAGCAGCTCGTGTGTTCCTGTGTGTAAAAGTTTGTGCGACTATCAGCAGCAGGCACATCGTCAAAAAGTGTGTTATACGAAGGATAGAGAGAGAGAGAGAGCAAGAGAAGGGATATACATACGTACGTGTAAGCCGGAAAGGAGCGTGTAGAGAGAGAGCACAAAGAGAGCAGCGACGCACAAGTGCAGAGCACATATACGTGTGAGAGTTCTTCTTCGGCCTGTCCAGAGTCACCACCATACAGCAGCAGCAGGCCGGCTGAATCAACGCGCACTCTCGCGAGTTATTATTACACATACGTCCTCGAAGGCACTCGGCGCGCTACGCCACTGGAAGATCGGCGACAGCTGCACCGCTGTAACAGTGTTTGTACATATTGTTGGCCTGCGAGAAGAGAGAAGAATAGTGCCTTTTTCTTTCTCCGGCGTTAATATACATATATATAGGGCTCTTAAGTGTGCGACGGCGACAGTGTAACGGTGGATTGAGATTTTGAATATATATAATATCAAGTGTCGAAACTGAGAGAAGGAGATAGCGTGACCATGTGTAAATTGTTGTGACGACGACGACAATGATGATGATGACGTGAAGTGAGCGCGGATAGAGGAGAGGCTAACTCTCTTATCGTCGTCTCTCTCAAGGAGGACGTGAGATAATACAACCGTGCGCATGTGTTCAGTGGGTTATCCTTTCAGCGGCAAGCCACCCTCCCACGCAAATCTGGATACACTGTCGACGCCCCCCCTTGGATTGCCCCATGACAGGATGGCGCTGGCGCGGTGAGTACATTACTCTCTTTGGGATGCCCTTTACCACCCCACCCTCCACCCCCCTATCCCCCTCTCAATCAGCCCCACACCGCCACAACCGTGCGGCGTGCGCGAGACACAAAGCATTGTGCTCTATTACGCGTGATGGTGTCATATATATATGTGTGTATGAATGGAGGCCACATTTTTCTTTATTAGCCGAACCGACTCGGCGTGGCAACCGCCCGGTTCACGTTACATTTATAGAATTTTTCTTTATACACATACTCGACAATTTTTAGAGCACGCTCGTACGCGTGTATAAGTATATGTGCTCGGAGAGACGAGAGGATTTCGAGTGCCTTTATTTGGTTGGCCCTCTCGCACTCTCCGGGGGACTCTCCCGAGTATACCGGGATTTTTATACTTTAACCCTGTGGTGTATATTTAACTGACTAATGCCACTTCAGCCTCTATCGGCTGTAAAAGAAAAAAGGTCGAGCAAAGTGGACGCGAGTGGATAGATAGATATAGATAGAGAGTGAGGCAAATGATTAACCGTTTTTCACATTTTATACACGGCCGATGACGTGTCCATCTCCGTTTCGTCGAGTGGACTATATACTTCCGGTGCCCCTTGATCCGCCTTCCACAAAAGAAAAAAATAACCAACACGCGTTCTCATTTTCCTGCCAAATCGTACGCTTTAACAATTATACAATCGAAATATACATATATCAATATTTAATATTTATAATGCATCATCCATTCACTATACCTTCACCTGAACACCTGTCGCTATAACACCATCACGAATAATATTCACAGAATTTTCGAAACCCGCGCGCGACTGATGCCGCTTGAAATCACCACCTTGAGAAGAGCTCGAACACTTGTTAAAACAAGCTCCGCGCGCCGTCTATTTTCGACCTGTTATTATTACGGGCGCGCGCGAATCCCCAATACATATCGGCCATTCTCGAAATAAAAAAAAAAAAAAGAAGCAGCAAAACCGCGTTTATAAAACTTCCGTTCAAGGTTTTCCATATTCTATATATACGTATCGTTGAAAGGTGAGAGAGGTGTCTCCTCCCCCGCAGTCCCATGATTTACCTTATTCGCTCTCTCGTGATGCCGGCGTATACAATAGCTGGATGATATACTCCCCCCCACCCCTAGCTCTGCGCGTCGCGATACAATAACGCGAGGACGCCTTGACTCTCGCGCGAGCGCACGAGGTTATACACGCCGCTCCGACCTGCTCTATTACCTCGAGGTTGCGCCAGCCCCACACACACACACTTACAAGCGCCCGCGCGTGCGTGGCTTTGGCTTAGCGTCAAAAGAAACGCGCGAGATCTACTATACTACTACTATTGCTGCTACTGTAGCGCTGCTGCTTCCTGGTCTTGTTTTTGCAGCGGCTCACCTTTGCCTTTGTCGCTTTTTTCTCCGTTGTCGCTGTCTTTTCCTCGCGCCGCTGAAGAGTGCGAAGTGGAACGGCGCCGGCCTTACGCTTTTCTTTTCCGCTATTGTCTGTATGTATGTGTGTGAACATGTATTCGTAAGAATCACATTATATACATGTATATAAGTGCGTGGCCTCGGTGAATAAAAGCACGATGATGATAATTAGGACGAAAGTATCGATGAAAGGGTACTACTCAATGGCCGGATTAAACGATCGCTCAGCGAGTTCTATATAAACCGTCAAGCAGCGCCCGGCGGATTGAAAAATCCCTTAATCCCATTAGCCGCGAGCTTAACCCAAGACTCAAGCGTCCTCGTTCCTTCATCTATACACCAGTCGTCACTTCGTTACCGAACCATTCCGACAATAATTACAGCCCGCTCGACTGGTGTATATATATATTACATGCATGCGTATAATGGACTCTTTATTAATCCGGTACGGACTACATTGTTCGCTCTATTCAAGTATCCGAGTGCGCGCGGCGCCTCAACGAATCACAAAGGGCCCTTGACTGCCGATTGTAAATCAATAGTGTGTGATTGGCACTGCTGAGTGTGTGTACCTCCCTGCCTCGACTAATTTCTTCTATATTCGTATAATTTCCTGCGATCCACGCAGCACCTATACGTGCGGGAAATGCCTAGTAGGTTTTCTGTAATGTTTCCTTTCGCTAATCCGTATATCTAGATCCTCTCTATATCTGTATATATACTTGCTCGGGTAACAAGGCGCGACGCGCATAAAATTGACGCGAAGCGCTGCAGTTCCTATTTCTGTAGGAACTATTCTTCCTATACTCCGAAATGAACTCGACCCCGGGGGAGTGAAAGAGAGCGAGAAAAAAGGAGAGACAGCAGAGGAAAAGGAGGAGGAGGAGGAGGAGAGAGACAAAGGGGACACGGTTGTAAAAAAAAATCTAGTTCTTTTCGCCGCGGTCAGCTTTGATAATATACGCGCGAGGGAAAGAGGAGAGCCGGGCGAAAAGAGCCGCACTTGACGCGAGCAACTCGAGCACTCGCCGGTTATAAACGGCCAGCAGCAGCATACACACACACGCACGTATAGAAGCAGCAGAGGCGGCCAATCCGCGCGCTCCTCCAGCGACATTCCGGCCGTGAAGAGGTCGTCGTTTTGCTTCTCTCTCTCTCTTTCTATAGCTACGGCTCGCTCGTTTCTGCCTCTCGTTCGCTTTACTGCCGACGAGCGTGCGCATATAAGAGAGCGCGGATGGTACGAAAGAGAGATAGGTAGAGTGGAATTCGAAGAAGATCCTTCGGAGAGGCATCCTTCTGTCTCTGAGGCTCGGTCCGACACTTCTCTATCCTAATATTCTCTGACTTTTTCTCTTGTGCCTTGAGACTACGGTAAGGAATATATAGAGGGGGAGGAGAGAGCTGCTTTATCGGACTGATAAAGAGGCGAGAGAGGAAGAAAGAGAGTTAAGAAGGTCTTTAGCGGCGAGTTTCTCCTTTAGGGAATTCGCTCTTTGTCTCGCTAACACTCTTTAATTAACGTCACTTACAATTACCCTCCCCTTTTCGCCATTCAAACTTGTGGCTCCGCTGAAAGACGTGCGGAAGGTCGCACATATATATACTTACAAACGATCATTCGCGAGCGTCAGCGAATCTTTGATAAGATAAGAAAATCCGCACGCGCTTAATCGGACGTTTGTCTTCTTCTATTTCTTCTCCGTCTTGTTGTTCTTCGTCTTCTTCTACTGCGCGACGCCAAGAGGACGTTTCATTGTCATTACTTTGTTTCGTGCGCTCGCTCTTCCTGCTATCATATATGCGCCGCAGCGAGTGTGTAGCGATGTATCACGCGGAAATTCAGAGCTATATAGAGCGCTTATGAAATTCTGCGCTTGAGATATTTGGCGCCGGCGTATACAACGCGCTGAATTTACGCTTCTCACGTGCGACTATAAGTTCTTTCTGTCGCGCTATAGTTAATTGCAGCAGCGCATTTTTGTGACTTTTTGTAATATTATAACATATCGTATAAATAAGAATTTCGTGGACCGTATATAAAATTATTCATTTTTATACATAACGAAATTGAGGTACGCATCTGTGCGTATAATTGACATGTATATATATGAAGTGGACTGCTCCGATCGCTCGGCCTTGTTTCTCAACAATATTTTTATTATCTTATCGGGGCTCTCGTGTATATACTCTCCGCGGCGTGAAATACAATTACCGTGGCCGTAAATCCACGCACACATACACACGCATTGTATTAATTCGGAATAACACTCGCGACATCTTCATGATTTTTCAGTATACTTATTACATACACACTGGCCGCCTGACACGCGTCGTGCCGTGCACACCTTCGGCCTCAAGGCATTGGCCGGCAAGATTTACGAGTGCGCGGAGCAGGTGGCCACAGCTGTCGTTGTATAGTAATAGTACAGCCTATAGCTACCTATTTAACGGCACGTATACATGTGCCTCAAGCACGTGTACTCGTCAATTAGACCAGCCTCGTCAAAACTACGGCCTTTTATATTATTTCCCGGAGTGCCGTGTGCGACTATACGGCACGTAACGGCTTTACACATCACACATACACAAATATAGCACATACGCACAGCGCGGCCTTCTCCGGTCTCGTTTTCCGTCAATCTTCATTCCAAAGGCTCGCCGCTAATTGCCGCGCGCGCGTGTTTGCGCTAGACTGCACCTCCAATCAAACGGAAACAGCTTTATTCGTGTATACGTATAGACGCAGTTCAAGTACACCCGAGGACTATTGTAAATTCCTCATGCCCGAGGGTATGACCCTCCTCCATTAAGAATATATTACCCGCAAGTAGTAGCTTTGATTCTCTGAGAATAATGTATTTCATATATATTGCCTTTTACCTTATGTATCAAGGTTCTCACATCTTCTTCTTCATTTATACGCGGCGACGGCAGCAGTAGCAGCTGGCTTCCTTCTCCTTCTCCTCCACCTTCGTCCCGCCTCATTGTCGCTGCGGCGCACGTTTTCCTCGGCGGCTGCTTGAGCGGCATGCATGCCTGCGCCTGCGCGAATTAAACACCTGCGCGCCGACAGTGAGCTTATAATGCCTGGCGGGCGGAAATAGCTCTGCCCGTTGATTTTTTTTCATATTATTTTATTTATTTATGTCTTTTTTTGCCTATGAGGATGTACATATAAGATTATAATACGTATAAGAACTAGCCGAACTATAAATATTTAGTACGCATTTAAAGTGTGTGCAAAAGTGTACATAATACGATAAGTGATTACGCGAGTGAGTTACGGCCTCGCGAACCGTCGTGACAGCCTGCACAATTATATGTTTTCCTCGTCGATGGTCTTTCCTTTAGCTTTCATGGAGCGGCGCGCTTATCAAACTCCAAAAGCACCATTACCGCGATTTAGTTTGTCAGTGATCGTGTAGTGTAAAGGTCAGTCGACTACCAGGTGGGACGTATTACTAGCGTACCCCTCGTCCTCTTATATTTTCCAGTATAACGTAAATCCTACGCTCATATCGAACAATTATGTAAAATCTATTAAAATACACAAATGTTGCATCAGCTCTTAAACAATGACGACTCGTCGTCGACGCGGGCGCTGCACGCTCCGAAGCGTCATTAACGTGCTAATAACCGCAGATTACACGAGACTTAACAACCTTCTTAACACACACACAAACGTCCAGAGCCGCATACTTATTACACGTCCACGCGCCGAAGAAAAAGAAGACGAAGCGAGAAGAAGTCAACCGCACGAGCCGCGGTCGATAAATCGTCGTAGACATTTAAACTTCGCCGTTCTACAGCGAAGACTTTATTCCCCGGATCCTCCGGCTTTTTCAATCTTTCGTCCTTTTCGTCGTTTCTGCATGAACTTTCTCTCTCGACTCTCTCTTTCTCTTCATCCTCCTCTTCATCGTGCAATTAAAGTGACATAGGCTTGGTACGTGTGACTCGCTGAATATCGAATGAAATTATCGCCTCCCCCCTCTCTCATCTACCATTGATCGATGCTCGCTCGTCGGTGGCACTAGACACTGCTGTATGTATATAAACTTGCGGAGAGTGAGAAAGAGAGCGAGAGAGAAAGCCAGTATAGTAGAATGAAATAAGTCGAGCACAAAGGAGGGAAGGAAGGTCGGCCGTCCTCGCGAGCGAGTGCCTCTGCGGCGCAACCTTCGCTTCAAGGGTATATACACAGGGCTACGTCCACGCGGCGGCAGCGTTCTGATGCTCTCCCTCTTTCTGTCACTCTCTATACTTCACCGCCTCCCTCTCTCTCTCCACCAAGTTTCTCTTCCCCTGCGCGCGTGCGAGGGACGCGCTAGAGCCGTCGTATTATACGCGTTCTCTCTCTCTCCCCTCCGAAGCATCTTCGATCGAGGTGCTGCTGCAGCGTGTATATAGGTAGTCACGAAAACTTTTCCTCTCTCTGTTGCGTCTATCGTTTAGTTTTTTTTATCTTTTTCATCTTTTATTCCCAACGATCGTCTATAGGAGCCTGTGTGTGGCGAGGGATGAGAAAGGATCGAAGAGAAAATACCTAAATATAGCCGAGATCTTATTTGTCGACGCGACGAGAATGTGTAAATATACATTTGACAGAGAGTTTTATAAAAACTATTGAAAGTCCATTGATTTTGGAAGTATATACATGATTATCTACTATCAATAACAACTTTGATTTCCATTGCCTTTTATCGCGAGCGTTTAGAATCAAAACGCATGAATGCCCGGCGGCGCGGTTTCATCGCCGCGCGAATTCTCGATATTTATATAATTTAATAACGGTTATAAAATGCAAAGCGAATGAAAGGGGGAGAGGAGAGCGCAGCAGAAAAAAAACGGCTGCAAGCGACGCGCCCGAGCAAATTCCCGGCCGTGACGGCACGTTCGCTTTTCTCTCTGTTTCATTTTTCCCGCAACCAGCGACTCTACGTAGCCGCGGTGAAATAGTTTTGTATACGTATATACTATATCTATATGGCTTTTTAGCCGAATAAGAGGTGAAGAGAGAGAGAGAGAAAGAGAGATATAGATATCGGGGTGGGGCCGTTTAACGAAAAAATTTCATTGCCCCTCTCCATATTGCATTCCGCGAATATGAGCGCACCACGCCGTGAGAATATGTATGCGTATACGAGTATGTGTGCGTGTAGCAGCCGCACAAAGCGCTCTCGAGAGCGGTCCGATCGATAAAGCGATAATCGTTTCCTGCAGCAGCAGCAGTCTCGTGCATCCAAAAAAGCTCTCTCACGTTATACGGGAAAATTGACGGCTGGCGCGTGGGGAAAAGCGGCTGCAGGAAAACCGCACGCGAGCGGATAAGGAAATTATTATTTAGAACCCCGTCGATTTTAGCTCGCGCGGAGGATTTGTTTTAAATCGTCAGCCCCATCGCGCGCGCATGCGGCTATGGGTTATCGTTTTATTGGTTTTCCCAGGGCGTAATTGACGAGAGGCCTGAGTCTCGCTTTTGGCAACGCGGCTCGAATTACTTTAGCGCATCGCGCGGGAGAAAATCAGAGAGGGTCAATTTTGATGGGGGATTTCGAATTTATTGAAGTGGAATCTCTCGCCTTTTACGCTCTATACAGAACGAGTCTTTCACTAAGCGGATATAAAGACCTCTCCGCTCGCGTCCGGCGTTCAATCCAAGCTAAAAAGGTTCAAGATTTACTATCCTCGAAATTGGAAAGTTAACGCGATTCAGGAGAGTGGTAAAAATTAATATCCCGCGGCGCCGAGTAAAAAATGCGCAACGCCGCTCGCCCTATAATACACACGCGATGGCTGTTGTTTGACAAGCACAAAAGTTTCATCGTGCAGTTCTCTCGTGTATATATATATATGCACAAGTAAAACTTCCCAACCTGCGCCTGCGTTTGCGGCTGAAGCATATTTCCGTGAAAGCTTTTTACGACGACGGGGCGCCCGCGCTGTATATATACCTGCCCCGTCTCCCTCGCCATTGTTCTAAACTGCCGCTAACGACGTTCGACCGACTGCAATTACTTTCGCGCGCTTCCGAGCTATACAGTCCCCCCGTCTCCCGCTGCTGTTGCGCCTCTCGTGCTGCTAATTCGTGAACGACGAGGCGAGAGAGCTTAACGCTGCGTTAACCTGTGTAAAACTCTCTCTCTCTTTCCTCTCCTTCCTTTCCGGCATTTTTTCAGCGGTGTGTATATATACTGGCAATGTAACGGTCGTCGCTGTCGTCGCGCAGTTGTTGAGTTTCAAAAACACATCGATGAGCTCTCGTACACACGTTATATACCTATATCACTCGAAAATTTCTCCCTATATCGTTCCACCTTTCTCTCCCTTAGCATTTTGCATTTCTCTCCTCACGCTTCGTCGAGGGCCCGCAGGACGTGTTTCGCTCTCCCCGCGTCCCCTTTTTCCCCCTTTACAAGAGCGTGTATAGAGAGAGTGCGCGCGTTATATGTAGAGAAAGAGAGAGAAGAAGGAGAAGCGAGAGGAGAAGAGGAGCGGCTAGTCGCTGCGGGGCCAGTGCCCTCGCGTTGCCGGCGACGCGCACCGGACGACCTTGGGACTCACGGTCAATTCGCAGAGTAGCTCTAGATGGTCCCTTGGGCTCTCTTTCACTCTCCCCCTCTCTCCTCTTTCATATACTTTTTTCTTCTCTTCTCTATTATCGACTACGATCGATCGCGCGATCGCCTATAGCGATCGCCTTCTCTCGCCGCACGAATTCCACGCGTGCCATTCGCCAATATCATACCGACTAGCGGCATCCCGTTACCTCGTGCCTATATACACGTACTCTCTCTCTCGCTCTCTTGGCAATCGATCGACAGAATTGACTCATTGCCGCTGAGCTTTCACACTGGCAGCGTTGTTGTACAGATTATATAGGATCCGCGCGCGGTCGCCTTGAAATTCCCACAGCGTTGCCGGCGGTGATGATGAGGATGGTGATCTATACCTGCTGCCGTCATCCCGGGGGACCTTTTCTTTCTACAACCTCGTCATTGCTGTATACGGCAACAACTAGTCCTGTGACCTTTCTTCAACCGCATATCACCGTAGCGCATCGCCGAGCTCTCTTTCTCTTTCCAAAATTTATTACTCTGTCCTCGTTTGCTACGTCGGCAACGCATATTATATATATCCCTAAATGCATCTTCGTCTCTCTTTCTGTCTCTCGACTATGGTTCTCCACAGCCAAGGCACATCATAGACATTTTTGCGGTCGCGTCGCCTTGGCGACAGGCATCACGCGCTCCTCCATCATAGCTATACGATTATCTCCTTCGGCTACCCAAAATGTGGGCGGCCGTGGAAGGTCATCCCTCTCTCTCTCTCTCCCTCTATCTTCTCCGAGGCCGAATAATGCTCGTCCACTATTTAACCGGCGTTTTCGCGAGCCTCGTATAATACCAGAGTTCTCGTCGTCAACCGGCAATTTGCCGCTTCTGCACCAAAATTTCATTAATAAAAGAGCTCGCTACAACCGCACCTCATCTCTATATTATATATAAATTCTGTTCAATATATAGTGAATTGGATAACATATACTACTGGATCAATAATATTAGTACGGCGAATGTCGACATACGGATAATTGTTTCACGAAGCGGATAGACCTCTCCACTCCGCCGTATATATAACGCTATATACTGCGGCGCTTATTAAAATCGCTCGGTCTTCCCCCCGTAGATAAGCGCTCGGGGGCACGCCTCCATTGTGCGGCGTCCGGCCATTATGTTATACGCATAATACATCCCCATACGGTGTACAGCACAACGACGAGGAGGCGAATCGTGCGGGTAATGGCCCTTTTTTCGCGCAAGGGGTTGCGCTCCTGCGCTCGTATAACGTTGCTTCCCCCTTCGGCCGCCGCGTGGGATACGCGAAAAACTGTGTGGTGTGCGTCATCTACGCTTTTAAATTGATTGCGCGTATATATGTAGATTCAATCCGCGGCGCCAATTCATTATCGGTTTGCATATTACCACGAGTGTATTATAAACTTGGACGATCAATTAATCAAGCTGATTTTTGTCCATTCGAGCGCTTTATATATATTTATATAACTTCGCCCTCTGATATTCGCGTTCGCACGCAAAACGCTTTTTATTTGCTTTGACGGGCCGAGTTAATTTTGCACAGGGCTATTATCGACTCGCCGCGTGTTTAATTGTTTAATTATAGCCTGAGCGAGCTGCGCGTATTATGTTATTGTTGTAACGCCGGCGTAATTAAATCCGATACCGCTGAAAATACATATTTTTATCGGGACAGCGAGACGATTCTGCTGTTTAATTTTATTATTGAAATTATTTTCGTTGCAGCGATAAAGCAGCCGTATATATATATAGTAGCTTGATGATTGCCGCTTCTTGACGATGACCTCTGACTCGCTCGATTCTATTCAGCGCCACGTAGCAGCGGCTCGGAAATTATTATTCGAACTTGAAACGTTTTTTTTTCCTAACTCACGGCCTTCGTCTTTTCAGCTAAATTTCTTGTATATAATTCCTGCGCGCGATAGGATCACGTGCGTGCGCACATTTGTATACATGAATACGAAACTCGCCAAGTGTATATATTTGACATTCGCATATCCGTTTTTTTTTATTCTTCTCGTTATCATGCGCTAAACGAAATAAACTCTTCGAACTTACTAACCGTTTTTGCGTAGTTATAAAAAAAAAACTTCCGTCGAGTAAGCGAGCGCGCTCATAAATTGTAGCGGCGAATCGACGCGCCCCGGGTCGGCTCCAAATTCTTCCGAATCTACGATGAAAACAGGTTTCTAATCGACCGACAATATACAAAGGGCGAACGTAAATTTTAATTTACATCTCGCGCTTATCTTTCGATTTTTATTTCCTCTCTTTCTGTATATAGACAACTTTTATCGCGACTCGCGAACAAAAGGAATCCCCCCTGCTCGCCCTATCGTTAATAAAATATTCGCAATTTTTTTTGCTTACTTCAATATAGCGACGTGCCTGCCGTCGCAACAATTATCGCATGAAATAATAACGAGAATAGAGCCGGGGAAGAGAAAATTTGCATGATAAAGGAGAGAAGAACGTTTCGAATGGAAAGATATAGGCAGAGCAATCGACCAGATTTACATCCGTCTCGGTCGCTCTGATTTATTGGCGTTAAGCGCTTTCTACATCAGCTATTTCAGCGGCTCGCTCGAGGGCCCCTCGCAGTTATTGGGCGCGCGCTCAATTCGATTTTTTCGCACCCACACTTCCCGGTGTATATGTGTGCGCGCGTTAATTAACGGTGCGCGTTGATCTGATTAATGAGAATCTAGTTCGATCGATATATTTGCCTGGCGTTCGTTTTCGGTTTTTACGCCTATTAGTTATCGCATTGCAATGAGATCAACCATTTATAATTATATATAATCGACAAAAAACAGTTGAGAATTTCGACTAGAACATCCGACGTATAATCGATAATCCGACTGATCGTGACACCTTGATACCATGAAATTTCATTAATTCTATTACGTTTAGCCGTGTATAGCGTTTCGGTGTAACTGTACATATAAAAGTATAGTCGTGCGCGTTCGCGGATTAGATAAAGCATTCGCGCTCGATGACTCACGCCGGAATTTTAAATTAAAAACTTCTCGGCCGCGGCGATTGTTGCTTTTCGGAATTCGAATTCGTCATATACGTTCTCAAGCCTTTCGCTGAACAACATACTTCTGTTAGCCGTACAAGGCTGCATTACACTTTGAGAGCTTAAATACTTATATATACGCGGCACTTCATCGGCATAACAATAGTTCGAAAACGAGCTTATTAGCTCGCGTTTCATTCGTGCATGTATATAAACATACGCACACACACACGTAAACGCCAGTCATTACAGGTACGAATAAACGTGTATTCACACACATACACACATGACTTTACGTAACGCGATCTTCTTCGTATATACAGCTATATATATATTATGCTTATACTCTGGCGCACGCGTGAACGTTAGTTGTCCTAAAAAACATTCGTAAAAGTCGATAAGCTCGCGCTCGCCGCGGGGACTCATTCACATTCGACCTCTTTCTCTCCCTCTCGGTCTGTGGGCTTACTTAACCCGTGTAAATAAGCGCATAATTACACGCTCACTCGCGCCTCTTCGAGCACTCGCTTAATTATACTAATATATTCGTCTTCAAAGCCAAAGCTAATGAGAAAATAATCGCGCGCAAAAAAAACGTTGAAAAAGCTACATATGCGCGCACGCGTGTTGTTCATATACGCGTGTGCACCTCTGCGCATCGATCTGGCTAGCCAGCAATCCTTATCCCTCCCTCTCGCTTATACGCAAAGCAGGGGAAAAAAGCACTCATTCGACATTGAACTTGAGAGAGAGAGAGAGAGAGCGCGAGTGCGCGCTGCACAATCGATCGCAAGCGCGAATTTCCCTATATGCCGCGTGAGAGAGAAGTCATCTTCGGACAAGTTCATTCGCAAGCGAGCGAGCAGCCGCGCCTTCTAGCGGTGCCCTTGAGAAAGAGAGAGAGAGAGAGGGGGGCGGGTTTCTTTTTTCGCCGAGCGCAGTGATACATTATACGCGTGCTCTTGATTTCAATGATGATGATGTTATATTCGTTGAAATAGTATTGTAGAGCAGCGGATGTGACGAAGCGCGTATTATAGCTACATGGCCGCCTCTCTCGTGATGCGCGGAAGGACAGAGCTGCCAAGCGTTCGCTGAAAGCGTGGAATATACAAGGTATAGTGGGAGGAGAGGAGAGCTTGCGGTAGTAGCGGTATTATATTTTAGGCGACGCGAGCCTTCGGTTATCACCGAACTGATTTGGACTGGTCGATAGACCACATACTCGTCGCCTAAAAGAAGACACGCGTCTATTTTTTTTTATTATTCATTCATTTCTCTGTCTCTTTTTACGCCAGCCCGCGTGTACTTTAAAGCCTATACAGATTAAGAGCCGCCCGCGTGCAAGCGCCGCTTCTTTTTTACACCCCGGCGTAGTAATTATGATTTCGCCGTGCCTGGGACAGCCTTTGTGTGTTATCAACCCCTCCTCTCTCTCTCTTTGCGACTCTCTGAGTTTCGCGTGCAAACACACACACAGTCGTTGGACACCGACATAAGCACGCGCGCGCACACACGCACAGACGCGGGCACTAGCCTTGACTCCGCCGCGTGTGTGTCTCCGCCACTCTACTGACTTTCCTGCGAAACTCGGCTCGACGGTCTCGGCTCCCTCGGCGTGCGCGCGCAAAATGGAAAGAGAGGGACGTGATATCGTCGCTCTTGTTAATTGTCCGATATCCATCTTTTTCTCTCTCTCCCCTCTCCTGTATGTCTATGTGGATGTAGTTTATGCCGGACGCTTTTCCAAAGCAGGGGGAAGAAGTAGCGCGGCAGTTGAGCCGAGAGTGTCGCCGTCGGTGTCTGTATATAGCAAAGCCGCCATGTTTTCACTCCTCGAGGTGCTCGTCGACAGGATCTTTGCGTACTGGTTAAGGTGCGCGGTGCTGCTTCGAGGTTGAGGCTATACTCCGACACGGGGGTAATCGGAGATTAGGAGGTGCTGATAGGGATAGAATGTTAAGTTATACTTGCGATATAATATAATGTTTTCTCTTTATACGATCGTGTCGATATATTTTTCCACCTGAGATCTCGCTTAAGATTCGTATATAACCGGAATACTTGATATGTTATTCCGATTCTCGCGGTGTCTCAGGGTTACTTGCAATAAATTTCAACGTACGTAGTATTTTCTTTTCGCGTGCGCGGCTGTTTTTCGCGATTATATACCTAAAATATTTGGAAGGTTCGCGTGATAAAGTATATTATATGCGCAAGGCTGAACAACTTTCTATGTAGACACTGAAAATAGATAAGCGAAAATGCAAATTGACGAATATTATCGCGCCTAATTTTTCTATACATATATTATATATACCTATATTATATTCGAATAATTTGTCGATCTTATGTAAAAAATGATATGCTAGAAAGTCTTTTGACCTCGCAATGGAAACATCTTTTTATCTCTCGTTTCGATTGAATATTTTTGTTGCTTTATCTGACCTTATTTACACAGGAAGTGATAAGCGAACAAAGTATATTACGAATCGAATTTTTGAGGTTAATTTTACGTATACTTACGTAAATTGCAGTAAACCGCTTGATTGAATTATTTAAGATACTATAACGATATATTATTTTTACGATTTCTTAATGTACCCGAATAAGATCAAATCAACCGAACGGAGTACCGAATACACTTATATTTACTCTTTTACCTTAATTATATACAAAAAACGGCCACCTCTTCGCGAACCTGCAGGCTTACAATTGAATTATCCGGCACACGTGGCGCCTTCGATCTCGCGCCCGTTCATTCTGCTCCGAATTCAATAGTCCCGCACTACACGATTTCCTCACTCAGAAATATCCATAACGAGAAAACCGTTGCCTACATACGCAAGTCTAACCTACAAAAGCACCTATAATCGATACACGGAGAAAGAAAGATATTGCCTCTCGATAAGCCTCTCCCTTCCCCTCTCTCCCTTACCAAGGAAAAATCCTCCTGCGCGGCCAGGAACAGCCTTTTCTCCCCCTTCAATTTTGGTGCATCTGCTGATTCCAAAATATCGTGCGCTCAGTCCCGGACCGACTTACATATGTACACGTATATATATATATATATACGCATCACATGTGCGAGCGACGAGGGGAGGGAAGAAACGAGTTTGTCTCGCCCAGCGCACACACGTACACACAAACGCGCGCGCAATGCAATGTATAATATCGAAAAAGCCAACACGAGGAGGGCTGCGGAGGAAGATTGCTATTTGAGTGATTGTCCGGCGTGCGCGCAGCCGGGCAGCTTATCGAGGTCGAGAGGGGAATTCAAAATGTAATAGTGGACACACACTCACACACACACGCCCAGTCGAGGTTGCGAACAGGCAGAGACGCTAGCGCGCGGTACGCGCATGAAATCGATTTCCCTTTCGAGTCCTTTTCCTCCCCGAAAGCCTTGACTCCTTTCATGCGCGTGTGTGAGGAAGGGCGGGGGGGATAGAGCAAGCGCACTACCATTCAATTTTCCTCCAAGGGAGAAGGAAATGCGTACGGCGCAAGTTTATCGGGCCGATACATCAGCCAGCGCGGCGAAAAAATAGGTTAAGCTCGAGCTGTGTGTGTGTGTGTCGTCGAAAAAGAAAATATTCAAAGTGATGCTCCGTGAACGAGGCTACCACAACGCGTATATATGGGTGTTCGTGTTGGTGTGTGTGCTGGAACCAGCGTGTCACACATTTTGTGTTGCATTTTTCATTTCGTGAAATACGTAAGAATGTGAAGGGGAACACATTTTTTTCGCGTTCACATTATTTTCTCACCTGAATAAGTGATATATATTATCGCGTCGCGCGGTTCCCCCGGGAGAAAGGCGAAAAATATGCCTCTTACGATAAATTAAACTATCACGTGAAAGGCGTCGAATTGATATATAGTTAATAAAAGTATATTATGAGATTCTTTTGCGATTGCTGCGCGGATGAAATGTAACAATTTTCGGAAACGGACGGGGACAAATTGCATCCTGGAAACAGAGAGCGTCGAAAACGCTCGTTTCGAGGAAAAAAACGGAGAGAAACGATACGATTGTCAAAACGCCCGCGCACACTCACACACATATGGTGGGGAGGCAATCAGGATCGATGTTCCGGTGGCGAGGTTCCCTTTTTTCCGAAGCCGTGTATACCTATATCTATACGCTATGTACGTCGGCTGGTAGAATTGACATTTTTCTCTCGCGCCTTATACGGATTCCCGGCGCTCGATTCGATTGTCAGCGCATTGAATTCACGCGCACACGCCGGGGTTATATATAGCTGTTGGGGCTTTTCCTTGTCTCTCAAGTACAAACCCCGTCGAAGGCATTGTTAATTCGAAAACGAAGCGCTGCACGTATCGACAATCTACATATTATATACCCTTCGCGAGAACGAAAAATTTTCCAACTCTTTTCCCACAGCCTCTCAACAACACTAAGACGAGATGTGCCGGCCCTGACCGCGCTCGGCGCGAGCAGCCTCGTCGCTGAAAAATCCCACGAGCACACATGTGCACAGACGTCGAGAGAGAGAGAGAGAGAGTGAGAGAGCCATTCACGCGCGTCGTTCGCGCCATTCATCCTCACCTGGCCTAGACGCGCATAAATATTTAGACCTGGGACGCGACCTCAGCCCGATTGCGTTTTCGAGCGCCGGGACTTTATATACACGAGCAAGAGAAGAAGAGCTCATCTACAATAGTCTGTCCTCGCTCTACAGAGTGCAGAAGAGGAGAGGCTTTATATTAGAGAGAAAGAGAGCGGCGTTGTTCGACTTTCCAAAACCTTTCGATGCTTTCTTTCCTTTCCGAATTATTATTGTTGCCGACGCAGCGCAGGTATCGGTGTTAATTGTTTTTGTAATTGTTTTGTTCTCTCGACGGCGTGTAGTTTCATGCGCTGCAGCCAATTTTACCAGCGTTATAAGGAAAAATTACTGCGGTTTCCCTATAGAAGAATTGAACATGGCAATCGCATGCAGTCTACTTTCACTCTTATGAAGTTGAATTTCTCGACGCGAAAGTTGACTCTGTGCACGGTTACACGCCAACGTTATCGCTTGTGCCCGCACTATTTTCAAACTCGAACGCCGCAAAAATCATCACGAATTTAAAATAAATATAAAATGAAAAAAATCGCCGCAC
Organism: Torymus auratus; assembly: GCA_900474315.1. Lineage (NCBI taxonomy): Eukaryota > Metazoa > Arthropoda > Insecta > Hymenoptera > Torymidae > Torymus > Torymus auratus. The sequence goes on along the minus strand of UXGD01000621.1, from coordinate 31,021 downwards.
GCTTTGTATCATATATAGAGACTAAAAATCGCAGCGGAGAAAGAAACCTTTCCGAAAGTTAAAGGAGGCGCCGTTGCCGGCACTGCGGCCTGACCTGAAAATCTCGAAAGTCACATTTTTCGACTCGATTCAAGAGACAGAGAGAGAGGACGCAAGTGGAGCGAGCAAGCCGCGCAACGTCTTGCCGCAATATATTATATACATGAGCGTCGATGACAACAACGTGGGTCTTACTGCAAAACTACCGACATATGGGCAGTTCTATATGTGCGTGAGAGGAAATAACGCTCGACCCGAATTCAATGGTAGCATATACGATTTCACAATCGCGGCGAGACGCGCTCTCGTTCCCGAAGATTGGTGCCTTCAGTCCCCTATACTGTTATTTTTTGAGGTTACATCGGAAACGCAGAACTTATATATGCGCCAAGGAGAGCTGTAAGTCTTATGCAACCGTTTTATAGCTTTCTCTATAGATACTTCTTTGTTTGTTTTTTATACACAACATCGTTATTTTTCTATAGTATCGCGAGCAAATATACCAAAACAATCCAATCACCTTAGTACTTACTATTCAAAACCACGTCTCCCGTAACTTTTTAATCTTCTAGCGCATCTTTTGTATTAGCCTCGCGTCGCCCACTTACCTAACCTCTATACGGATAAGATAACCAAAAAGAAGAAGAAAAAAAAGAGAAATCTTCCCGACCGTACGACCTCATCATCGTAAATCACTCGACTATTTGAATTCGCTCTTTTACAGCGAGCGACTTGTTCGCACCCATCGCGGAGCTGGAGGGGGCAGACGATATGCCTAACCGTACACTTACTACCTAGTGTATATGGAGGTGCGCGCGGCAGGGGAAAGTAGAACGAGCGAGCGAGCGGTCGTCGGTGAAAACGAGGAAGTTAAGTGAAAACACAACTCGCTCGCCTCTGAGCGCAATTATATGTGGCTGTATATACATCGGTGCAGGATATATTTCGTTAGCGAATTTTTTTTTTGTTTTTGTTTCGGGAAACGCAGCTGCTCTCCGGAAATCTTGGAAAGCCTGCAGCAGCACATGCTGCATTGCTCTGTCGTGATTTTTAACGGCACAGGAGGTTGAAATCGTTCCGCAGTGAAAGTTTTCCTTGCAGAGCATGTATATTATGTGTGTGGATGGCTATAAAGCTTTTTTCGTGCCCTAGGTCAAACTTTCGACCACGCTTTCGAGCAAGATTATTCAATCTTTTGTCTTTTTTTTTCTACGTTGCATTATTTATATTAAGTATATATAGGATAATATCTCGGTATCGCGTTCACGTCGGCAAAGCTAATAATAAAACCAGCAGTTTAGTATGCTTGTCCAAGGAAATAAAGGAGAATGATGGCTTTATAATCCTCGCTCGCTTGCAAATGTGAAAGTTTGTTTGTTTATTACACAACCCGTTGTATTACGTTACTTCGCGCGATTATCGTTCGCGCTCCCCCCATACCCCCGCTGCATTTTTAATAACCCATTATACTTTTGTTTACGTTATATTTTAGCCTTACGTCATCATTTCGAAACTTAACCGCAAAATTGACCTCTAACGGAAGCTAATCCCCGGATACGATTCTCGACATTTCGCACCCTGCGTTGTAATCGATAATTTACCGCATCCGACTTCGTATATAAAGGGCCTTTCGTCGCGTTGAACAGTCGCCAAAATCGTCTCGTCGTCGACTTGGCCGTGCTCTCGTATAAGTATATATAATATTTAAAATGCCGCTGCCGCTGGTTTGTGACACACTGGCACTCTTTAATATTTGCTCGCTCGCGCATTCCATCTTTTTATTGTATGTTATATGCGGTTCCGACGCAGAGAGATATGTATCGCGCGCGCGTCCCGCCGTAGCCGAAAGAGACAAAGAGGTCGAAGAAAGAGACGAAGAAGAAGGAAAAGGACTTTCGACACGCACACGCATATTATATGTGTACACCTCTTTTTTCTCCATTTGATATATCTATGTTCCTTTCGAGTTCAGCGCCGCTGCCGCGCGTTTGAGGGAGAGATTATCAAGGTCAGATTTTTATCGAACTAGGCCGCGGAGGAAACGGTGGGGAAAGAAATTAATGCCGAATGGCCGTTAGGATGGTGCGGGCTTGCTTTGTCGGCCACGACCACGTCGCCTCTCCATTGTATTATACACGAATGAGGAGACAAAAAAGAATGCCACGTTAGTAAGCTATGTCCCATGCCTAATAATGATATCGACGGGTTATCGCAAACGCCGGTGGGCGAGAAAATCGTAACTTGTACCACTTATATAAAGTATATATAATATGTATAAGGTTTTGTTAACAGATACGTGAGCGTGTCGCTTTCAATTTGCCATGGCAAATGGTCCCTCGCAGTATAATATATAATAGATATACGTAAAAGGCGCATATATTCACCGCTGCAACAGATAACATCGTCTCCGCGTTTTAGCACAGAGCGTTTTAACGCTCACCACGAGAAATCATATTGTTTCTCGCATGCTAATATAGGGGCCGGGCTATAAATGCCCCGCGCGATAATCTCTCTATGCACTTTCAACTTTCATAAAATATAATGTCTGCGCGAGCGAGGTTTTCCTTCTCTATGCTCGGCGCACGCGTGGCCATATCGGAATTTTCATCTTTCCACGAGTCTGAATCCATTCTATTAGTGCGTGTATATGTGTGTGTGTGTGTGTGTGTGTGTATGTGTACGGCGACGTGAAAGTTCCAGCTCACCTCCACCAGAAACGGTTTCACTCATTTTCTAGTCCGCACGAAAGCGATCGCTAAAAAGAGCACACGCACATAGCTTGCCGATTTCCAAATTTCAAAGCCACGATCTCTCTAATCATGTCTTTCTGTCTCTCTCGGGAGCGCGAAATGGTTTTCTATTTCAGCGGATCGTTCGGTCGTCTGGTATAGCTACATATGTTCTCCTATACTTACGCACTTGCGGCTGATGAAAATAAAGGTGAAAGTTGAACATGCAGTGGCTCTTGGGGAAACGGTATAATATAATAAAGCGTGTCTTTTCATTGAGCGATAAAACATTTGATTGTTTAATTGGAATGGGAATCGATCATTGATCGGCGCGAGTATAATTATTGTCGCGAACAATTATTGATAATTGTTGCACAAGGCATAAACGTCGTTATTTGAAGGCAGCGATTTGCACGTGGCAGAAGCGGTGATTATTTGGCAACATTAATGCTGTTGTTAACGGCGACGGGGCGACGCAATTTAACGCAGTCAAGCGACTGCTAATTACGCATTATATAATCGTTATCGCACAGTGGAGATGAGTCGACTGTGACGCCGCGATGCTATTCCTCTTTATCGACGAACAAAAACTTACGCCGCGTTCTCAACCGCGCAACGTAAATGAAATTCTAAACGACATTTTTCCAACATAATTAGTCGATGAACAAAAGCTGCAAGCAGCAAGTAGAGAAAAATCCTCGTCGCTTTCCTCGAAAAAAGAAAAATGAAAACCTTAGCTCTGGATATATATTTCTTTTTCCACGAACACGACGGCACGATATGCTTTTCATTTTTTTTTTATAACGCCAGAAAGAGGACGAGTGGCGGTTAAAGAGTCGTGATGAGCGCGCGTTCTTTGAAACACGAGTGGCGACGGCACAGCACTGCTTTGCTCTCCTTTTTGAATCCGCACGACGAATGAGCGCTCCTCAAACGGCGCATGCTTTTCGACTACGTTGGATCCGTATAACTTCAGATGCCGCGCTGCCTCTTTCTCTTGCCCTCTTTGCGACTACGCAGAATGATGCACATACACACACACACGTCAGAAAAAATCTTTGCGCGCAAGTTTAGTTTCACATTTATTTCTATAATGACGCGCGTTCGTTCCAATTGGATATGCCCCGCGTGACGCGGATTAAAACTCCAGGCGCACTTTGGTGGTAAAAATTCTGTCGTTGGTACTGCGGCTGTGTTTCGTTGCTTTTGAGAGCAGCGCTGTTGCAATGTATATATGCAACGTGCGAGCCTTGACATTAGTGAGCGAGCGCACGACGGTGACGTCATTGTGTACAATGACGCGGCCGAGGTAATAAAAATGTGTGTTATACTTTCGAGAACGTGAATTTAAAGCTGGCTTATTCAGTGTAATATATATATTTATGTATATGTATATTATGCTCGTGAGTCGAACAAAGCGTTGCACGCGCGTGTTTATATGCAACCGAAGTATATTGGTAAACGTTGAAATCAGAGCACAAGTTTCACAAAGATATATAATTAGTTCGATTAAGAAATTTTCCACTTGCACATACATATACGTATGCGTATAATATTACACGCGTATACACGTGACCTCTGCAGAAAAACTTTCTCAAAGCGCGTACAATGATTCAATCGAACCCTTATACTGCGTCAGCCATTACCTTAACCCCGATGTTACACCCCTCTATATACCTTATTTTTTATCCGTACGTGTAAAACTCGAAGCACACATATAGTTGGACGGATAAACGCGCTGTGCCGAGTAACATCAGCGGCGGCACTGGCGGCAGCAGCGGCAGGTCCGATGAACCTGCGGGGCTAATGCACTCACTCGCCGGCGCGCATACGGCCAAGTGGAGTCCCGCGCCGTACTTGGCGCACGTGAGCAACCATCGCGTGCCCTGCATACCCTTCTGCTTCTTCCTCCTCCTTCGTCTTTTCCTTCCAAGTATATTCGCCGCCGTTGCTGTTGCCGTCCGCTTCTTTTTCCCCCCTCGGGCCACGGAAGACTGATTTCGCGATTTATCATCGCGACTATCATGCGGACAGTCCCTTTCTACATAAACAAAAATTAAGGGTATTTAGGAGGTTTGATGGGAGAAGTGATAAGAGCGTGAATATATTGTTGTGCGATGCGGAGTTAACCAGGCCTGCAATCGGTGCTCATGCAAGACACCGCCGCTTGGTATATTAATAAAAACCAGTTATTAATAGCGATAATTTAAATATATATTCGCTTGCGACATTGCGCACTTTAACGCATTTATAATTATACACGAATTCCAACTTTCCAACATAGAGCCCCCGATTATATATACTTTTATTCAGCCACATCACGAGAAAGACAATACATCGAGACTAACGAGGCCTCTTTTTTTCTCTCTGTTGCAGGCATCCCGTGAGCGACTGTGCGCCCCAGACGTCGCGGGTGAGCTCGAATTTGCACAGCAGCAGTAGCATGGCGGTGAGCCGCGTGCCGAGCCCCCCACCGCCGGAAGTCAACACTCCCGTCGCCGAAAACTGGTGTTATACGCAGGTACGTTATTACACGAGGTGAAATAATGAAGAAGAAAAACATAATAAAACAACATATATAGAAAAATTTATACAGCCAATCTTTCAACACATACACGAGAGATTGTTTTAGCTCGATATTAAAGGTATACCTGCGACTGGAATTTTAGTATGATATAATAGTAGTAGTAGTAGTAGTTGCGAGAACACCTACACACACGCACACACACACAAACACACACGCACACGCACACACACACACAGTCGCGGCAGTGCGTGAACGCCAGTGCACTCCTGATGGCGCTCGCGATCTATTTTTACTATACTACTCGTCCCCTCGCGCGAACGAAGTGAACGACCTGCAACTAGATATCTTGCGCGTCGCTCGCGCATCGCGCCTCTCTTTCCTTTTCCTCTCTCTGTCTCTCTCTCTTTCTCTCTTCCTCGTGCGCGTGCTCTCGTTCGGCCGAAAGTTCGCCGGCGTATAGTATTATACCAGCAGCGAGTAGCAGAGCGCGCAGCTAACCCCTGGACACAAATATTGAGTTAGTCTAGTTCGCGTTCTTTCTTTTTATTTTTTCTTTCCCCACTACCTGCCTATTCCTCGTCGTATACAGCCGGCTGTAAGTTTAACGAGCTCCGACTCAAATGGCATTCGGATTTTCCGTAACGCTCCGTTCTCTATATGCAATCCCGATCAATCGTTCCCCATTGTCTTATACGCGCGCGCGCGTGTGTGTGTACATGATGTATAATTGCGACAGACGCACACTCGCTCACCGATATACGGCCGAGATTAATTTCGTTTCGAAAGGGGCACTTGCAAATAAGCCGCTCACGGACTTTATTAATGGCGATGCCGCTGCATGCATGCGAGAGAGAGAGAGAGACGCGAGAATGCCTCGCAAGTGTAGTTACAATGGCGGGGCGCGGCGCGCACGTGGGCGTATTAGGGTTAAAATCTTTCTCCTCTTCCCTCTCTCTCTCTCTCTCGCGAAAAGCTTATACTACTCACTACCGCGAGAGAGGGAGAGGGAGAGGGGGGCGCTCAACGTCATGATTTTATCTCGTCCACTTTGGAATTCAGCGCGCGAGTGTCGACGAACTTTTAACGGGCTGCGAGGGTAAGGAGGAGGAGAAGGAGGAGGCGGAGGAGAGTAAAAAAAGCGAAAAAGTTGGAGCGTGAGCATTGTGCGCACGCTTCTTTTGGCGGAATACGCGGGCATTCTCGTGGGTTATCCGTGACGCAAGTGCTTGTGCCTATCTATATAGCTAGGTATAATAGAGTCCCAAGGACCCGAGATTCCTCTCTCCCTCTTTCTCTTCTACCGTCTCATAAGTATAGCGCGAAGGACACAGTAACGTGCCGCGCCGGTTGTCTCCAGTTATAACTTCGTAGTGTGTATATACATCTGGCCGCTGCTTCCCCGCTGCACCTCTCGTAATCTCTCGCTTAATCTCTTTAAAACCGCACCTGACACGAATTACAACGAGGTCCACTCTAGTCTCCAATGAATCCCACCTTCGTAAAACAATCATCCGCTCACCCCCTTCACACATTTCCTTCTATACAAAGTCAACGATCACGCAGTCACTCATACATATATATCCTTCGTCCCCTGACTCATTTCTCGCTTCTTTGGCGTGTACCGCACGACTCAGGGCCTGAAAAGGCGCAGGCGGAGCTCTTCCTCCTTCTCACAGGTGCGCACGTACATACACACAAAGGTATACGCGGGTACTGAACGGTAGAAAAAAGCTAGCTAGCTAGAAGCTCGCTCGCTAGCCGGAAGCGTATTTATGGCGGGGCGGCGGCAGCGCGTTGCCCGCGCTCCTGCGGGGCCTCGCGCCCGCGCGGGATGATCCAAGGCCGCCGAGAGTTGAATGACTCGCAGGGCGTCGACCGCGAGAGCTCCGCGGCCTCCACGCGTGCTGTATAAGTATGTATCGTCGGAGAGGGGCCCCTCTGTGCCCTCTCGCGCCGGCATATAGGGTGCTCCTCCTTCTCCTGTATATGTGCGTTACGGCCCCGGTTATACCGACGTTCTTTTTCATGCTTCGGTAAGGATATACCAGCACGGTGTATGTATAATATATAATATGTGGAATCGTCGAAAGGTTACGCGTATACAAGGGTTTTTTTTAGAGTACGCGGAGATGCGGTCGAAGGGGAGTTTTTTTACATTAACTATATAGAAGCGTGGGATGGCGATGTCGCGTTTGGCTATAATATTGGCTGTAAAGCGTTGTGATGTTATATATGTGCATACACGACGAATGCCCATCGTGCACGAGAGCTTGCGGAATCTGCATTAACCCTCGAAAAAAAAAACTGATCGCCGCTGCGTGTCGGCAATTAAACCACTTCCACGTTAATTCGCAGATCAGTATGTCCATACTCGTCCGTAGGTCGTAAAAAAAGTATTGCACGAGCGGCTAGCGTTCGTTCGCTGCTGCTGCTGCACAGCACGCGGTGTGCCGGGTGATTACGAAGCTCGCGTACGTTGAACTCTCTCTCTCGCTCTCTCTCTCTCTCTCTCTCTCTCTCTCTCTCTCTTCCATGCTGCTGTGCGCTCGACGCTGAATATCGGGCTGCGTCTTTCTCTCTCTCGCTGTATACGACGCGGCTAGTATACATAGAGAAAGAAGGACAGAGCGAGCTATAGATATGCATACGTATATGTATACACGCAGGCAGCGAGATCTCGAGCCGAATCGGATAAAGCGTGCGTTGATGTGATGTGCCCCGGTTGCGGTGATAAACCTTCCGTCCGTCCGCGTCGCGCTTTTGAGAGCGCGGGTTCGATGAACTCGCTCTGCGCGCGATCGTTTCAATAATAGGCGCTGCCGGCAAGTGTCGGGCGCGCGCTTTCGAGGTCAAAATCGATGAGGCATATCTAGAGGGGCTGTACTCGTGTGTATGTGTGTGTCTTACGTGGAGGAGAATTTCAGTCGCGTCGATTTTTTTCTTACTAACTATGTGCCCTTCGCTGATGATGTACCGAGTTATGGAATTTCGCAAGCCGGTCTGATTATTCTACATATATATGCACCTTAAATATGTATAGCTTCAGAGTTTCTGTGCAGAGTGTGCGATAAAGCGCGGAAACAAATCCTGCACTAACTCACATCTCAATCGCGCATCCACTAGCGTGCAAAAAGCCATACTGCACACGTATATATACGCGCGCGATCGCCAGGAAGGAAAATATCGATTCACCGCGCGCCGGCGCGCGGTTAAAGGAGACGTCCGGTTAGCCGCGCCATGTATATACACATCCGGCCACTCGTACGGCCGCGACATATAATAAGACATATATACTTGTATATATGTATATATATCAGACATGGGAGCGTGAAAAGGCGTTGGACTTTCACTGCTGATGCAAGTGGCGAGTCGCGTATCGATTCTTACCTTACAAATACGAACTCACGCACGCACAAACACATGATGGATATTTTTGTGGCACGTCGGCGCAGATGTTTGCTCTTCTCGACATCTGCCTCTACATGGCAGACAGTTCGTTACTATACGTTATCTACAGGATTACCTTATAGAATAATTCGTACTTGTCATTAATATTATATGATATTATATCGATTCTCTGCATTTTTACGTGGAAAGAATTACCGCGGAAGAACCCCTCGCCGTTTCCCGGAACGAATCGCGCGCACGTGCGCCTCTGCGTGCGAACCTGCCATTCGAAACTTTCCGCGTCTTCACCGGCTGTACAAGTAATGTGAATCACACACATACATACACATTATTATCATTTGTACGTGACCGGGCGAGCTCTCAATTCGCGGCCCGATAAATTTCCTCGATAAAACTTGAGGCGAATTAGACAGCCGTGCCTGATACAATGAGTCTGGAGTTTGCAACGTTGGAGTGCAACGAAAAAAAGAAAATATTTGATTTTACTTCCAGTTTATAATAATTAATATGAATTTTACGTGTAGATTTATTGTTTTAAAGTATCAAATAACTTTATAACAAAGATGTAGATGAAATTTCCATTGATGCTTAATAACTGTAATTAATTGTAAAAAATTATTTCGTCGCCCTCCAACGATGCAATCTTCAGACCCATCTGATACGTACACATACGTATATAACGAAACAGTGTACTCGCTCGCAGCGTCTATATATATATACACATATATTGGGTATAATATTAATCTGTCCCCGAGGCTCGGCGTGTTCGCCAAGGTCGAACGCGCCGCGTGACGTCAGAGAGTGCGTTGACTCCTGGGGAGGCTCGACCTCGTGTTCCTCTTCTTTCCTCCTCTCTCTATCTCTCTCCGCTATAATCTTTCTCCTTCTTATAATACTCGCCGCGTGCGGCGACTCTTTTCACGGAGATGTCGGCGGCAGTGGCTTCCACACTCGCCGCCGCTGAGGAGAATCAACGGCGCGCAGAGAGATTGTTGTTCGAGGAGACGAGCACAGAGCCGCCACAAGCACTCGGCGCTCCTCTCCTCTCTTCCCGCTTTTGTTTGCCAGCGAATGCCAAGCGAGCGACGCGAGGCTTTAGCCTTGTGTGTGTATGTAACTCGAGACCGGCGTTGCTGCTTCTGGTCGCTGGCTCTCTCTCTCTCTCTCTCCTTCTCCTCCCCCACTATTCGTATACACGTCCACTTTTTGTCGCTCTATCTCTTCCCCCGACATCGCTAACTATGTAAGTGTGTGTATCGCGGCACGCTCTTCTGCTTCTGCGCGCGCTTCTTCTTTTCTTTAATGCTGAGAAGCGGAGAGGGGAAGGTATATAAGGGTGAGCTGGATTTCCGAGGGACTCGCAGGTGCGGCGAGGTGCATGTTATATATACACGCATGCACGGAACGAGCGTGATTTTCCCATTGAAGTAACTGATTTATGGCGCTGTTTGTCGTGTATCGAACGATTAATCTCCTACTAAAAACGTTAATCAAGTATATACAGAGACGAGCAATCTATCGTCAATAATTTATACGTCGCCGCAAAAACTTCATGTCAATATATATCGAAAAACTCCATCAGGCCGACAAACAATATAACACTTTTTTTCTCTGCCCGCGGATAAGAAAAAGTGCGCGTGCACATCAATGCGAGATGAAAAACAGGAAACCAGGGACGCATTGCACGTTGTCTATATATCTTTACCGTTAACGCCACCATTCCATCGTCGCGCTTCCTCTCACTCTTCGATTTCCGCGGTGCTCGAACGAGCAAGCGCTCTCTCGCTTATACATAAAAAGAGAGGCAACTAGGATATTACGTAAAAAAGTCCCAAGTTCATTTCGACCCTGACTTGCGCTCGCTTGCTCGCTCACTCGCTCGGCGCACGTGTCTCTACGTAATATACGTTTATAAAAGCTCTCGAGCGAGTCCAGGGCCGTTGCAGTAGCTGCGCGCGCGCGGTGGAGGCTCCGCCCCCCCTTCTCCGCCATCAGATATAATGCATTTTCGTTCTTTGTGCCTCGAGCGATGAATTCACGTTGCGCAAAAATTAATCCCCCGACGAGCAACGGGAAGGTCGCACAAAGGACTGACTTTTAGGAGATCGATGGTGCATACCTATAAGAATTTTGAGAAAAGTTTCAAAGGCATATGCGTTTAGAGTCGCGAGGTATACCTTTAATGTAAACATATAGGCACACGAGCGTGCACAGACATAGGCTATGACTCAAGTTTAACAATTAGTATAGTTGGCATAAGCTGACGAGAGCTTGAAAAATGAAAAAGAAAAACCTTTGCGAGCACTTAGAGCTAGTTGAAACTTAAGTTGAACTAGCAAAATCAGCGATCGAATCTGATGTGGGGTTCTCATTTGAAGGTCTTATATGCACAGGTGAAGGTGGTCAAATTCAGCTACATGTGGACGATAAACAACTTCAGTTTCTGCCGGGAGGAGATGGGTGAAGTGCTCAAGTCGTCGACGTTTTCCGCAGGAGCCAACGATAAACTCAAATGGTAAGATATATGATTGCTTGAATATATTATTTTTCGAAAAAGCGCTGTATGTAACGACATTACACGTGACGATTGCATTGCTTAATCGTTGATGGGAAAATTGAAAAATTTCGCGAAAAATTACGGAACCCGCCGCGTGTTTGTGTTACAGTATAGAACAAAGTCTCGCGGATTTGCAAAAAAACGCTCGCTCTGACGTAAGCAGTCCATCCACTACTCGTGCACAGTATCAATGTTATCGTCAATGCCAGCGCGCAAATCCGCCATAAAACGCTCGCGCGTGTATGAAATGAAAAAAAAAAACTAATAGCACAGTTTGTGCATCCTATCGCGCAGCATATATAGCACAAGACAGCGAGTGTCACTCACGTTGGTAATTGCTCAATGTGCAATCGCATACGTGATATCCGTAATTTTTTTTTTTGCCGAGAGAAATTAAGGACACTCTCATTGCACATAACTCGATGTATAGAATATACTCAAAACTGTCGCGTGTCCTTCCAAGTGTATATAATATCCGCACACGTGCAGAGACGCGTGCGCAATGTGGCTTGACTTATCGGCGCGCGTGTTTCCCACCTTGACGTGAGTAACGGAGGATATATTATGCAGAGGAGACGGGGGGGAACTTCTTTCTGCAAGCCAAATTGCTCGCGCACGCGCGCGCCGCGACCGATTCTATTCGTCTATAAATGTGATGATGGTGACGGCTGCCGTCACGCAACGAGGATTACGTCACGCGCTTGTGACGCAAGTGAAAACATAATAATGTTATATTCGCGAGAAGGAGTTGGAGAAAAAACAACGGGTTTCCCGCGGTGTTCTATCAGCCGAATGTTTATCGGAGGTATTATAACGGAGGGGGCGGCCATTATAACGCGTGGCTGTATTTTTTTGTTCGAGGGGATATTCTCGTACTCGGGTTATTATATAATGAATTATGAAATGGCGCTTTTTTTATCATCGTTGCTGATGGTGTGAATATTTGTCACACGTATAATTGAACGAAACTAACGGTGGTTTTTCTTTCGTTTTAGGTGCCTACGAGTGAATCCAAAAGGCTTGGACGAAGAAAGCAAAGACTATCTGTCCCTGTACCTACTTCTCGTGTCGTGTAACAAATCTGAAGTGAGAGCCAAATTCAAATTTTCTATTCTTAATGCCAAAAGAGAAGAAACCAAAGCGATGGGTAAGTCTATCCTCCTTCATAATTAATTCACAATAAATCCTTATCCCGCACTTGATGTCAGACCAGAATTTATTATCAATTGTGAAATGACTTATTGAAACGCTAATATTTACCTTCCCCTGTAATTTATAACTTCCACTTCCCCCATCCAGCTCCATTCGAAGTATCGAGTATTCCTCTCGGATATAAATTGCAAAACGAACTACGGCAACTCTCTTCCCCATCTCCCGTAACTCTCGTCGAACTTTTAATCACGGGAGAAACTTTTCTCTCCTCTTTTCTGATTGCAGAGAGCCAGCGAGCGTACAGGTTTGTGCAGGGGAAAGACTGGGGTTTTAAAAAGTTCATAAGGAGAGACTTCCTTTTGGACGAAGCGAACGGTTTGCTGCCGGATGACAAACTCACGATATTCTGTGAGGTATATACCTTTGTATGTTGTGTTATTACCTTGATTTTACGTAACGTTAGGTGCCCATCATAGCTCGAAGGCTTCTCACACGGCGACAAACGTGCCCGCTCTGCTTTCTGTTTTCTCTCAATAGGTGAGCGTCGTGGCGGACAGCGTCAACATCTCCGGCCAGAGCAACACGATACAGTTCAAGGTGCCGGAGTGCCGGCTACCCGACGATCTCGGACTGCTCTTCGAGAATCAAAAGTTCAGCGACGTCACGCTCACCGTCTGCGGCAAGGACTTTCAGGCGCACAAGGCGATACTGGCCGGTCAGTCGACATTACTTTCTTTCTTTCTTTCTTTCTTTCTCGTTTGAATGAGGAATAAAATTCGCGTATATCTCGGCGATAACGAAACCAGAGAAAAATAGGCAAACAGCATGACGGAAGTGTCCCGAGGTTGTTGCATAAGTGCACGCGCGCATCGTTGAAATTCGAACAGAAGGCCGATATCGTTATGCAATCCGCAAGAGCGCGTACATATTGTTTGAGGAATATCGTCAGACAATCATTTCAATTCTTTGCCGTGTCGAGAGAGACCGAGCTCGGTATAATATGAAGAAAAACATCTACGTATACGCTTAGGCAATCTTTTTATTAAAACACGGTCGCTTTGTTGTTTCTTTTTTTTCGTTTCGTTGAAACTGGCATACATTCCTCGATTGTCAAGTTCACAGCGGTTCACCCACTAACCTCATTCTTTTTACATTACAATTTGAGCGTAAAATAATTAAAACGATTATATCGATGTCATTTCAAGGTCCTTGCGGCGCGTTTATTCTCTAATCTCGATCGAATGATTCCTTAACGGTTACATATTTAGCGTATCGAAAATTTTCTTTTCCTTCGCTTGTAACAAAAGAACCGATTGAGTTTCTCTAAATCCTCGCACTCAAGCGACGAATAAACGACAAATTCATCCTCACCATTTACCAAGCCTTACTTACGGATTAAAAATTAATGAAATGCGTAATATTTGTTTTCATTCCCCCCGCCGGCCTGCAGCACGGAGTCCAGTGTTCTCAGCCATGTTCGAACACGAGATGGAGGAGCGCAAGCAGAACCGAGTCGACATAACAGACGTGGAGCAGGAGGTGTTCCGGGAAATGCTGCGGTTCATCTACACGGGGAAGGCCGTGAATCTTGAAAAGATGGCGGACGATCTACTGGCTGCCGCCGACAAATACGCCCTCGAGAGGCTGAAGGTGATGTGCGAGGAGGCGCTCTGCACGAACCTCGCGGTCGAAAATGCCGCCGAGATCCTTATACTCGCCGACCTCCACAGCGCGGACCAGCTCAAGGCACAGGCTATTGATTTTATCAATACGTGAGTACTCCCTTTCTATCTCGCTCAAATTTTGCAGAAATCTGTGAGATTGATGTGTATGTACTGATCGCGATGGTTTTTCCATTGTTTCAGGCACGCAACGGACGTGATGGAGACGCAAGGATTCAAGGCGATGATAACATCGCACCCGAACCTGATAGCGGAGGCTTTTCGGGCGCTCGCCACCCAACAAATTCCGCCTATCGGTCCGCCACGGAAACGGGTTAAACAGAGCTGAAAGCAGTCACCACTGACTCCGGGTACAACAACAACAACAACGCCCCCGCCTCTATTGCATCCTTCTTGACTTTTGTGTACAGTGAAAAAGGGGTAGTGTGCTAAAAAATAAATAAATGTTTCCTAGTGCGCCGAGGCGACACCCCGCCTCTGGTTCACTTACAAAATAAAGAAAAAAAACTGAATACACATGCGCATAACACAACACACATACGAGAGTTATTTCGACCACGGATTTAAACAAAGTGGGCGAGAAAGATTATGATGTATTATGTCTGAAGGGATATATGTATAAATAAGCAAACAAGAGAAAAACGAGCAACATAAGAAAAAGAAGCAGCCGCAGCAGCAGCAGAGCGATGGTGAAGGCCAGTTGGTCAGTACGTCGCGGATGCACGCACCCTCGGCGGAAAAAGACAGATTGGGAGAGAGAGAAAGGGGAGGCGGGAAAGACTTCGTTTGTGCTCAGTGAGAAAAAGAGTGTCAGTGGCGGTGAATAGACAATTTTTTGCGACGAATGGATCGTGTATGGTCACGAGAGAGAGAGAGAGAGAAAGAGAGAAAGAGAGTGTGAGAGAGAAAAGCAAAATATGTACATGCGTCCTTCTTCTTCATCGCTGGCCACCCTAAAAAAACGAGCGGGAAGAGAACACAAAAAATATGTATAAAGAGATGAAACGTAACCACGAGAAACGATAGAGAGAACCCACACACTCGTGAGAACACGTGCGCGTGTGCATGCGATTGCTGTAGCGATCGCCGACTCGTCGTCCTTTCTCTTATCGTTACGATGTATAAATAGGATCGATCCTTCTCCTCTCATCGCTATAGAGCGAACCCCCCGCGCGCTGCGCGTACGTGCGCACGCACACCCTGTACACACAGATAGACACGCGCATCTCCATTCGCTAGAACCGCGTTTTAAAGGTTTTCCGACGAACAATGAGAAAAGAGAGCTAACCCGTGTCATCGTTTTTATTAGAAAATGAAATGAGAGAAAGCAGCAGCGTGTGCGATGGCTTTTTTCTTTTTTGCTCGGAGAACGTACACACAAAGAGAGAACGAGAGAAAGAGAATGAGCGGGCACTTTATTCCGCCTTTTGCTTCCATAATTGAGAGGATGTCGCGCTAATTGAGAGCAAGTCACACTCACAACACAGAGGACCAAGACGATCGAAGCTCGCGCTACGTTGCCACGATATAAAAAAAACAACACAGTTGATGTGATAAAGGCGTCGGCCAGACGATTAAACCAATTTTGTTCCTTTGTCAGCGGATCAAACGATACCTCCCGTTTAATGAAAATGAAAATGAAAAAAAAAAATAATAATAATAAATAAATAATAAATAATGAAAGAAAGAGAGTAGCCTTTAGTCTGGCTCGGACCCTCGGAGTGGGTTCCGTCGGGAGGCTCTAGACACTTTGTTTATTACCGGATAGTAATTTTTAATTGTAAATCATCAAACTCTTCCAGAATGGAGTAAATGATTCTAGTTAGCGTTTTATATGATCTCTTTCTCTCAATATGTACGATTATTATTACTATTAATGCTATTGCGCAACTTGTGCCCTGTATTTTTGTATATTTTTTGCCTGCAGATATTCCTACTGATACTTTCTCCCCTATCTTTTTTTCGTTTCTATTTTTCTTTTTTTCTTTTTTTAATTGATCAATTTTTATCAGCAGAAAAATCTGGCAACCATCGATTTTTCTTTGATATTTTAAACGCAATCAATTCAATTTCTTGAAAAATTTTAGATTTGACTTTATGTTCTTATTGATAAATTTTAGGGTTGTCCATAATTTAACAGAGTAATTATTATGTTGGCTTTTAAGTACATTGTACAAAAAACTTGTATATTAAACTCTACTTGGTGAGTTTATCGGCAAATCGCTAATTGGAATCGAAGAGAAATTGATACTGGCGTTCATTAAGTGTAAAGTGGCAAATATTGCAAAAATGCTAAATAAAATGTATAGTAAGCGTTAGTCAATTATAGTAAGAACTATTATTAATCGTTTTGTGTAATTAACTGTTAAAAAAATTGCAAGGAAATAAAAAACGTGCAAGCTGAATTATGGGCAACCAGATGCAACAATAATCATCGTTTAGTACTATACTGGCTTCCTGATCCTCCAACTTAGTTTTATCAAAGGTCTTAAATCTAATACCCTAATATTACACTAATGACGACGATAATGAATATTAATGCCATACATGTTCTGTGATAAGTCCATTGTAACAATTGCAACTGTATCTTTACTCCTGCTCTCGAAACTTAACGCCTCGTCCTGATTAGTCGATCCTGGCAGCCAGTGAAAATATCCATTAAGTATCGATCGCTGTCGGACGGCCCCATAAAATAGAAGTTGAAAAAGTCTCTGATGTACATAATATCTATATTTTGTAAGAATCAAATCCTGCTTCAGCACAATATGCAATTGATTGATGATGTTTGGTTTTACTGTAGCTAATTATATTTTCGATCGCATGTTCCTTTTCCGAAAGACCAACGTTTTTTATTTTGCGCAATGTGATATAATTGAATTTTAGACCTAGTAAATGCTATGTGTGTAACTAAGAATTTTGTAAATTGACATTGACTCGTGTAAAGCGTCCATGTATGTAAATTTACGTTAATCATGCTGAAAAAAGTTATTTGAAAAAAAAAGAGAGGAGCTAGGGAACGTGCGCTAATCATTCAAATTTTAATTAATTTGTATATTGTATTCTGGGACTGTCCGACAATTAATGAAAAAGTTTGTAATAATCAACGATTTTCTTAAATGGTAATATTGTTCGAATGAAAGTTATTGTTTAATGACACCGATCTGCAGCAAGAATATATGAGCGTATGACTGGATAATTTGATAAACTAAGTACAAGTAAGACAAATGTTACCTCATCATGGAAATCAGTACTAGTGTACTATGGATTGCCGATGTTTCTTTGTCCAATGCACTTCCATATTTATGTTGCATTTAATTATGAAGCTTTTTGTTAAGAAGATTATAACAACGGCAGTCCTTGGTGCAAAGCACTGTTCATCAGTACCAGCTCATACATTCATTTTTCCATTATTTTAAGTCATTGCACCACATCAAATAAATTACATTTTCATTATAAAACTGTGATAATTATTTACCCATTTTCCAACACTTTTTAAGTAAGTAGTATGGTGATAACTAATGATTATAGTAAACAAAGAAATAATACTATTAAATATGTAAAGAAACGAGTCAACAATCGTTTTATTTATCTTTGGATGTTCTTCGTGATAATAAATAATTGAAAATTGATTTTACATATTTCTCACAAGTAACCACTTTGCCATTCATACAGATTGTTCAGAAAATAATTCACTAAACTTTCAACTTGTCAGAGTAATTAAAGCTTCCACAACATTTCCCCTGTGCTCCCTCAACGTTTGTTCAGCTTTGTTTCGACTAATTTCCATTTCTTTCACCTGTGAAATAAAAATATTGGGTTTCTTAAATTCTTTATATAAATTACAAAGTATGATTGAATAGTGAGTAGTTGTCAACTTACGATTAGATCTACATCTTCCTTATTAATGGATACTTTTAAGAGTTCTTTCTCTTTTCATTTCTTTTCTGCTGCTTCTTTGTTACGTCGGTCTCCAATAATGCTCATGGCCTAAATTTAATGGAAGTATTTAGTTGAATTATTATGTAATTTTGAAAAAAGTGATATAAAATAAACGAATGAATAAAAAATAAGTATAAAATAACAATGTTTTAAAAGTAATTTAAAATTAGGAAAATGAACACAAACTATTTACATTCTTTAAGAGGTTAAGAACTCCTTTTGCTAGGACACATATTCTAAAAATAAGTATTTAAAATATGTTACAATAAAGAAGCAAACAAAAAATGATATTAATCAACGCTTCACTTTTCTGACTTCAAATACGTATAAAAAAGTCATAGGTAAAAAGCACGTGGCTAAAAAATAGTAAAACTTACACTGGTGAAACCTTCGGAAGATGATATTTCCTTTTCCTCGGCATAGTCCGTGACTTTTTCCAAATCCGCTGCTCCGCTGTCATATTTGGCCGTTTTCTTTTGTGACTTTTCCTGTTGGACCTCGTCTAAGTCACCGTTTACGTCTTCATCAGCCATGATTTTTATTATAGTAAATGTTGAATGCTGAATGATCCTGGCGATGATGTTGGGAATGGATCAGTGATCGGTGTACGGTGTTGCTATCTGTCTGGATTCATCATGGCTCAATGGCTGTCGACAGTGACGACGCTATTATTGTCCAGATGTCGCGATCTGCCAATGAAAATAATGCGCATGCGCGCGTTACTAGGTGATAGAGAATTTAGTCGTCTTGTGTTGTATTTACTTTTTACTAGCAAGTATTAATTGTTTTAGTTGACATTTAAATTTCAAGACTGTAACATTTCTTTTGTTTCCTTATGTTTTGATTTATTTGTTTCTATTAGATACTACTTATGCTTATGGGCAACTAAAAGTGCAATGGTAAACAAAACACCTTAAGTTAAAGGGTTATTACCGGAAGGTTAAAAAAACTGTAGAAATCAAAACGTAAAAGTTCATTTATGGATCCGATACAGATAATGATAAAAAATAGTAAATATTTACGCACTATGTAGTTTTTGAAAAATGTAAAATGTCAAGTTTATTTATATTTGTTGTAAGTATTCTAACATTATGAATTCTAAAAATTTGTTTCAAGTACAATATTCATAACTTTCCTATTATTTATATTGATTTTTGCTTTAGTAGGAATGACAAAATATCATGAATGGAAATTTAGCTGATGTGCTCAAGATTTATTTTTCAAGAATATTTCCATTTGATGATTTATTTAAATGGTTGTATTATGGAGAAGGTAGCAGCACTAAAAGATTCAATTGGAAACTAAATATTTCTTATTTTTTTAAATCTTATTCTTTTAATTTACAGATAAGACATTTACTTGCCGAGAATTTGCACTCAATTTCCAAGGTGAAAGATATTTGAGAAATCAAGCATTTAGTTGCATAGATGCATTAAAACATGTGATACTAAAATATAAACCTGTTAAGATAGATATTGGTGCTGTTTATAATATTTCGTAATTACTTTTTGTTTTATTGTAAATGCATTAATATCTTAAATTTAGAATGCTAACAAAGTAATTTTATTAGGCCATTAAATCGGGCAAGAATACCAACATTTTATCCAGTTCAAAGGGAATTGGCATTTGATATCGATATGACAGATTATGATGAAGTAAGAACTTGTTGTTCTGGTGTTAATATTTGTCAAAAATGTTGGAAATTTATGATATTAGCTGTACAAATTTTAGATATAGCTTTGAAAGGTATCTCTACAGTATATTAAAAAAATATTATATTTACAATTTAATAATTTTAATTCTCTAGAGGACTTTGGATTCAATCATATATTGTGGATATTTTCTGGTAGAAGAGGTATACATGGTTGGGTCTGTGATGAGAGAGCCAGATTTTTAAGACATGATGGCAGATATGCTGTAGCTAATTATTTACAATTAGTCACTGGAGGTGAATACAAGAAAAAAAAAGTAGAAATAAAAGATAAAATTCATCCATCTGTCAAGTAATGGCAATACCAGTGATATTAATTTCATTATCTTATAATGCATATGTTTTATAACTAAATATAATTTTTTACAGGAGAGCGATTCAAATAATTGAACCTTCGTTTGTAAAAATTTGTGTTGAAGAACAAAATATGTTAGGAACTGATGAAAGAGTATCCAAATTTCTGGGTATTATAGATGAAGAGATGCGTGACGAAATAAAAGAAATGCTTCATCAATATCCAACAAGTTTAACTAGATGGGAAGCTTTTTTGAGCTTTTTCAAAATTCAATGTCAATTAGTTGGTACCATTTTAAACAGATTTTTAAATGTATTTTTAATGAATTATCACTATAATTTTCATAATTTTAATTTAGGGATCTGAAAAATGGTGCAAAACACCATTTCTAATTGAAGAGATTATGATTCAATATGCATATCCTAGATTAGATATACATGTAACATTGGGAATTAATCATTTACTAAAAGCTCCTTTCTGTATTCATCCAAGCACTGGAAAAATTGGAGTTCCTATTGATGTTAAAGACATTGAAGAATTTGATCCCTTTACTATACCTAATGTTACAGAGCTGATGGAAGAAATTGATAAGTTTGATGCAAAGTCAATGCAGCAAGGAATGTCAATTCAAGAATTAAGAAATATAAAAGATATTACGAAAACTAGTTTAAATAAATATCTACACATCTTTCAAGACTTCATAAGTAGTTTACAAGAATCAAATGAAGAAGAGACTTACGCAAGTGGTAAGATAACTTAATTAATTCAATATAAACTATTTTCTACAAAAATACTTTAATAAAAAATTTCGGAATTATTTTTCACAGAAGCAGAGATGTCATTCTGAAAAATCTGTTATAATTATGTGATAATGATTAGTTTGTTGTTGTTCATTAGTGAAATAAAATTAAAATAATCTATGGGATCTGTGATATAGTAGTAAAATATATTTTTGTATTTAAGAAATATGAAAATAAACTAATTCCAACTAATAATACTATGCATTACAAATATTCAAATCATTTCAAAAAGCCAGAAGATTTTTTGACACAGTAGTGTAGGTATCGTCTGTAAGATCGCAGCACATACTTACCTCGTCATGTGGCGTCATCTTACGACTTTAGTATTAGTTTAGCTCACTTGTCTGCGATACTGATCCCTCTCTGCACATGCGGAACGAGATAGCGGCTTTTGCCCGTGTTTGGTCATCAGCGTTGGAAAAGTTTTTGGAGTTCGGAGCTGAACTTTGGAAGTTTTGAAAGTAATTTGTCACATTTTGTTAAAAACGCAAGGAAAATGTCGCAGATTTCGATGACGGAGCAACCTCACCTCCAGCAGGTAGATTTAACTCAGTTAAGTTTGCAACAACTCTCACAGTTGAAGCAACAATTGGATCAAGAATTAATGACGTTCCAAGAGTCATTACAAAATTTAAAAATCGCGCAGAGCAAATTTATGGAATCTAATGAATGCCTCGATAAATTTACCCCAGATTCTAAAGGTAATTTTTATTGCAATTAATACTTATTTTGATTCATTCAGGAATCGCTCATTTTTATTTTAACTTTTTGAGGTTAGAATATTCAAGCTCATTTATATCTATAGTTGCATGTATTATATTACTTTTTAATTTTTTTTAATTTAAATGTTTTTCCAACATTTGCTATATTTTAGTGTTATGTCAAAAAATTATACCTTAAACTATACCTATTTATTCACATGATTTTATTTTCAAATACTTGTAAAATCTGAAGATTTTAACAAGTTCAGTACGGACAATGTATACCAAAAAATAATTTAAATTTACAAAGAATATAAAGGAATCGGAAATATTTTCAGTTTTAGTTATTCGTAATGATGTGCATATTATTATGTCTAATATGAAAAGTGTTATGGACAAAAGTTTTAGAAGTTTTTGCTATTATAGCAATCTAAAGTATATGGCAAATTTCATTAGTCATATTTAGATCATGTCCTACTGAACCAGTTAGTACCTTAACCCTTTCATCACCACATTTGACTAATTGTAGATTAGCTAAATGAAAATAATATAGAAAAATAACCTTTTTACGTGTAACATAGACATAAAAAACATTAAAACATTTGCAAATAATTTCTGTGCATACTTTTAAGACATAATTTTATTGTTTTTATAACAAAAATTACATATCATATTCAGATTTTTAATTTATAAGTTTTGAAACAATTTTGTGAGTAAATCAAATATTGTAATTTATTACAAAAAAATTTTTAATTTGTATTTTTTTTACATTTTTGAATAAATTATTCGATTTCTAAGTTATTCTGTGTTTCAAATTTAATAACATTACATGATCACCTTTTAATTGAACTACTTAAATTCAGTAATTCGTAGCAATGGTGGTTGCATTTCACTTCAAAAGCTAAGTGTGCCTTAAATGTCACATGGGTGATCAAAGCGTTAATTAATTAAAAAAGAATATTTTAGATATTTTTCGACAGCTGTGATAGTGAGCAAATGAAAGATATTCTGTATTAATAGATTTTATTGAGTTTATAATTACTTTTTAATTATTTTTTAGTTAAAAATATTAAAATTTGATATAAATTATTACAGGTAAAGAAATCCTCGTCCCATTAACTGGTTCAATGTACGTACCTGGAAAGTTGCAAGATACTCAAAAAGTTCTCATTGATATTGGAACTGGATATTTTGTTGAAAAGAATGTGAAAGGAGCAAAAGAATATTTTGAAAGGCGAGTGGCACATGTGACAGAACATATAGAAAGAATTCAAGCTATAGGTCAAGAAAAAAGCAAAATCAGAGAAGCAACAATTGATGTAATGGAAATGAAACTTCAAGAATTACAGAAAGAGGTTGCTGAAAAAGCAGCTTAAATTTTTTACGAACTACTCAATTTTTTTTAATGAAGTGAATATTTAAATGAATAGTATATAATATTTAAAAATAGTGTTGATTATTTCACACGACTGTTACATCATTTTTCTATTGCAAGATATAATTTTATTATATAGTTATTCACATCGCCATTCATTTTTAATAATAATTGACATAATTATTTAAAGCAAATATTAATCTTAGTTTTTTCTCAAACATGTAACCCATTCCTTCAAATTAAATTTTGTTTTTTTTTTTTTAAAGATATTTCATCTACTTGAACTTTATTTTATAATTATAGTGAATATTCAAATTTATTTCGTAATAATTTGTTTTTGTTGTCACTAACAAGGAGAGTGCACAGTGCACACCCTCTGGGAAACTGAGTTTCGTGGACATTGGAGAGTAGATTTCTGGTACCTCAAAATGAAGCCCAGTGTTCCTACTTTCATCTCCTAGGCCCTTTTTCTTGAGATATGGGTCATCTCATCTCAAATATTCTCTATTTCGTTAAAAAATGATTTCCCTTCTATTGACTGTCACATTGCAAGTATTTAAGATATGAAAACGAGGGAAAAAATGGTTAAATTACTTACAGTAAAAGTACAGTTTAAGCTCTGATTCGTTAAAAAAATATTGATTTTTGATGAAATTATAAGCAATCAAAGATGGCGTAAGAAAATGGTTAAAAATTTGTCTTCATTTCAAGCGATTAAATGGACTGTATTTTTAACCAGTTTCTTACGCTATCTTTGATTGCTTATAATTTCCTGAAAAATCAATATTTTTTTAATGAATCAGAGCTTAAATTTTAGCTTCTACTGTCTACTTTTATAATTTTTTTCCTCGTTTTCGTATCTTAAATACTTTTAATGTGATAGTCAACAGAAGAGATATAATTTTTTAACGAAATAGAGGATATTTGAGATGAGATTGTCCATATCTCAAGAAAAAGGACCTATGAGATGAAATTAGGAACTCTGTGCTTTTTTTTAGGTACCAGAAATCGACTCTCCAATGCCAGTGAAAATCCGTTTCCCGGAGGGTGTGCCCTCTCCTTGTAAGTACTGTTTAATGAAAATCAAGTAACATAAAAACGTGTATTTATTGAACGCCAATTCTCTTTCAATAATTATTCTTTTTTCCCATAAATTATATTTCATTTTGTCGAGTTATAATAATTAATTAAAGTTAAAATGAGGTAGGGAAAAGTGTTTGGGTATTAGCAATGAATATAATATAAGGAAGGTCATTGTTTTTATTTATTATTCATTTAAACAAGATTCCATGGGAAACAATAACAACATTTCGTCTTAAGAGCTTGATAGGACGTACTTCGTGTAGGCAGTTTACGTGTTGCCAGGTACCAAAAAAAGCTGTCAGGAGAATAAAAAATATCCATCGGGCATATATTCTTCCATGCGCTTAAAACGAGATATTTTTTTGATATTCTGAGGGGAACATCTTTTATCTATTTATATAATGACATATTATTTGGATTACAAATTTGCGCCATAACGCATGCGCATCTCGCATTATACGTACAGACAGTTTTCACTAAATTAGTATTCTATTTACACAAATAACATACGCTCGATTTTTTCGTGATTCAGTGAAACACTTTGGCTTGTTTTTTTCTCATCTTCCCTCTTCTCAACATTATACTTCACAATCGTCCATTCTACAATATTCCATCATCCCCCTCTCATTCTCTTGCGAGACCTCAACTCGAGGAATTTAAAAACTTTACAAACGACTTTGCATCGCGCACTCTGAATTCTTCTATCTTTTCTTCTTTTCTCTCTTTTTCTCCACTTTTCTCTTGTTTACGTCCAACTCGCTCGAAGTTAATCAGGTTTTATTTCAATCTTCCGTCTTACTGATGTTATCTCATACTGCCTAGTAATACGTTAGCAATGGCCAACGTTAAGAACCATCCTTCTGCGTTACTTGTTGTGCTTCCTGAAACAGAAGTAAATCAAAAAATAGTCAGGAAGATTTTTCTGGAAATTCTTTTCCAAGTAGTATCATCTTTCTTAAATACGCGTTATTGGAAAGGTAGTAAAAAATAAAGTAAAGCCAATTTGTGATTATATAATTTAAAAAAATTATATAAACTTCATTCAGATATTACAGAACGTTCTTTTATCAAAGTATCAATCTCTGTATTTGTATAATACTATTACCAACTTTGTATTGTTTAATATCCTCGGGTCAAAACTTTATTAATTTATAATATTTTTCTCTCAAGAGATGAAAATCAATTTTTCGATAAAAATTCTCTCGTTACCCTCTGGTGAAAATGTTTGTTCAAAAATGTTAAAAACTTTTAATAAGAGTTATAAACTATTTGAAAATGTTATAAAATCGTTGGGTGAGAGGTGAAAGGAGACAATTCGGTTTAGCGCTAAGCAACCAGACAATCGGCGGATCGCTAAGAAACCAGACAACTCGGTCGAGAGCTAAGAAACTAAACAATTCACGGGCTCTTTTTTCATTCGGTTTTTAGTTGATAACGACGGTAGCGAGTTAAAAAAACAAGGATTTTAACTCCCCACAGCGGTTCTCAATAGTCACCAAAATCACAAAAATAATCACAAAAAAACATTTTTAACGTATATAAGAAACAAAGGTTCTCAACTAAAAAGCGAATGAAAAAGGAGCCCGCGAATTATCTGATTTCTTATAGCTCTCGTCCGAATGGTCTGGTTTCTTATAGCTCTCGGCCGAGTTGTCTATGCATGATTTCTTAGCGCTCAGTCTTCTTTCACCTCTCACCCGACGAAATCTAGGATTCGTTGGACGTTAATAATTGTTTATAACTGTTTGTAACAGTTTGTATTTAATAATACTTTAATTATATAATTACAAATTATTAATTCTTCTTAAATATCATTCAAAATTATTTGAAAGTACCCCGATGGAAATGGAAAATGTATATAAAAGTTGTAATTGGAACATTTTTTACATTTATATACGTTTATAAATATTTTTTTTTTATTTTTCGCTATATATGACTTTTTTTTAAGTTTTATGGAAGTGTATATAAATGTATATAAATGTAAAAAAATATATATACATTTCAAAAATTGGGTTGTCTAATGTGTACAAATAAAATATATAAATGTGAATAAGTGTAAATTTATGTAAAAAAATGTATATAAATGTAAATGCATGTTCCAATTACAACATTTGTATACACTTATTTACATTATATACATTTATTTACATTTATATACATTTATTTACATAAATTTATACTTATTTACATTTTCTATTTCCATTGGGGTAAATCATAAGGTTAGAAACAGACCATTATAATTAGTATTTCGATTTACATTATTAAATAATTATTGAAAGAAGATGTATTTGGGATTTAGAGGGATTTAAAGTGTTTATATGGGACGCAGGGTCATGCTTTATTACAATTTTACATAGTTACTTAGCTCAGAACTTTAAAATATATGCCTAAGCCTATTCCAGATCATATAATACGTAAACATGAGTTTCGGCTTCAAAATATTAGAGCTGAGAATATGATTAAAAATAATATCATGTTTATGAGAAAGTGATACCTAAGGATTAATGGGGACTCGCGCAGATCCAACTGTAAAGCACAACTGATAGAGATAACAAAACTGATTGCATGATATTTTGGTATCATTCAAATCGAATAGTAACCCTAGTGGAAATAATTTTCGTGCTTAATCGTGCATAAGTGTGCTTAACTGTGTAAAACTGTGCCAAACTGTGCCCAAGTAGGTAGGTTTCGGACATTTTGCACAGATTTATCACAGACGGCACAATCATTTTCAGCTGTTGAAAATAAATATAATTTTATTTTCGATACAGTTGTGTAAAGTTTCGCACCTTTCGCATACTTCAGAAAATTTTGGCATTGATTGGCACAAATAATTTTCAGTCATTAAAAATAAAATTGGGTTTATTATTTGGCACAGTTGTGCACAATTTGACACACTATGGTACATTTTAACACAGTTTTTGCATAGATTGACACAATGTGGCACAGTTAAGCACATATCTATTGTTCACTTATTACAACAGTAGAAGTACAGAAATAGAAATAATTTATTATTAACAACAATTTTGAATATTTAAGTATATTTAAGCTCAATTAGTAATAAATAGACATACTTGACTATAGCTAAACTCAAATGATTCTCAATCATTAAAATTTGTTGAACCTAATGACAATAAACGGTGGAAGAAAATATTTGATATTGTTAATAATAAATGATTGTCGTTATTTTATAAAATTAACAATTATTTTTGTTAAGATGTGCCAACGTTGTGGCAAGCTGTGCTTAACTGTGCTCAACTGTGTCAAAGTATGTCAAAGTGTGCAAAACTGTGCACAACTGTGCCAAATAATCAAGATAAATTTCTTTTTATTGGATAAAAGCTTTTTCTGCTAAACTGTGCCAAAGTGTACTAAAATGTGCAAAAGTGTGCCAATCTGTGCTAAACATGTCCAAAATGTCCGAAATCTACCTAGTTATGCACAGTTTGGCACAGTTTTACATAGTTTAACATACTTTGGCACAGATTTTCACAGCTCCACACACTTCAGCAGTCTGTAGCACAAAATTGTTTTCCGTTAGTGTTAGTTTACTAAAATATTAAGATAATAAAACAGTTACAGCAAAAGTAAAAAAGAAAGAGAATAATATCTAGCTGTAGAACGCGTCTCTCTCAGCTTGCACTTGGGCATCTTGCTGATCTAATCGGTGTGGTTTCTACGTGCTATTTCGCTGTTTTTCCAGCTAATAGTTTCATCTTTAACCTTCATTTAGTTTGACACTATATAATCCCCGAACAACCGCCGCCGCAGCCTCCACATGCATTTATATTAAAGCGCTAAGAAAAACTACGCTGTCCTGGCGAATGACTTTTTCGCGACAATTTTCTGCTTTAATTCACTCACTGTGAATCGTTTCGAAAAATAATATGAGAAGAAAGCCGATGGTGGAGAGAATTATTCATACTCGCACACGGTGATGTTACGATGGCTCGCTTGTATTTACGCACAGTGCTCTGCTACACTAAATCATGCGCTTGTCTTAGACTTTTTGCAAGGAGGCACCAGGAAAAGTTATGTACTCTCTGTTTTTCTAACAATTCAGTTCCCCCCAGTGAAAGAGCCTATTTTATTCAGACATCATACATTTAGATCAGGAAGGCCATGACTAAGTAAATCGGCATAAGTCTATAAGCTGGGGACTGAGTAATTTGTCTTTAAAGTAGAACATAAAATCTCGTCTATAACCCTAATCTCACGAAAGCATACAATACTATAATTTACACCAGCGGTCGAAAGAAGTTGGTTTATTGTTTTTGGATACTTGGAAAAACTGTAACACAAAAATATTTGGAAAGCCGTATGTCTCCTGTATTTCGGCGGAAGGTATACTATGAGTTTAAAGTAAAAACCCGAGTTATACGGCGGCTAATCCACGCCCCATAAATTTCGGGTAATAAAGTCATTAAGAACGATTCGAGCAACTGCGGTTTGAATCCATAATGGTAAGAAAATAATATTTGAGACAAGATGTTAAACAAAGATATAGTAACGGTCGAGGTATTTTGGAAATCAAGACAACCAACTACCATTTTTTTTTTAATTTTTTTTATCATTAAGAAAATCCAGTTAATTTAAGTAACAATAAAAAACAAGCATTTATTGAATATTAGCGTCATAGACTACTGGAGAAAGCTCATAACCAAGAGTACAGAGCTCTTCAACAATTTATCATGCCTCATGATAATCAAGTCACAAGAAAAATTGCAAAGAGTTGTTCCCCAAAGCGCTCCCACTTTTATACCCTTGTCGCTGCGTCGCGACACACGCATATCGCGCGCGATAGAGGACAACAGAGGGACCACACATCTATATATAGTCTGTAAGAGCCCGGGAGGTTTTCCTGGCCGATGGAGGTCCAGTCAGACACCAAAGGTTTCTAGACGTATTTTGACCCGCTGATTACGAATTTCGAGGGTGTTTTGTCATATCTTGTTGTTTACAAAAGTAATTAACAATTTAATTGTTTAAAACGCTGTAGAAACGAGACAATAAACAAAAATGATATTTTAAACACGTAGATTTGTTGCATTTCTTCTAAGAAATCAGCTTCTTTTTGCAGAATTAAAAAAAGTTGATTAGAACCCGAGATATTGCAAATTTATTGAATTATGTTGCATAATAACGCTTCGCGCGCACTATTTGCCGTATAATTTGCGTTCAACTTCGAATTTTGTTGACTTCTTACAGCTCATTTTAAAGGTTAAACATTTTTCTATCAATATATGCCATAATATCTGTATAAAATTTGACTCCAAGGAAGTTATAACTCTATAAGTTAGATAAATTTACCAAAAAAAGTACTTTTTATTTGTTTATAATACGATTTCACCTCTTTTTTTTTAAACACATATTAAAAATTACATAGAGTTATTCCTTGTTTCATAACGAACAAATTCATGTAAGACAATGTACAGTTATCACTATTTGTTTGAGAGAAATAGTGATTGAAGTCTGAAGCCCGCGGTCGCGTATTACCGCGCAAGGCGCCGAACCACGCGAGACGCATAGAAGCAAGTTACTCGATCTGATAGTCAGTATTAACCGTGGCCTTTCTATAGATTAACTAACTTAATCTATTTATGAAATGTAAAATATACTTTTTATTAACATTCAATTGCACGTTTTATAAAAAACCAGAAATAGATAACAGAATAATGGAATCTATATAGAACATCTGTTAAACATATATATAGTTTTTGAAAATAGCGATATGTTTATATTTAATATTTCTTAAATATTTCATAATGTTTTCTTCAGTTAAAATTATCTTTATCAATCGTTAAGCGTGACTCTTATTTTATATTTTCTTGAGAAACACAAATAATAATAATTATAACAACATAGATAATAATAACACCCTTCAAATTCGTAATCTGCGGGCCAAAATACGTCTAGAAACCTTTGGTGTCTGACTGGACCTCCATCGGCCACGAAAACTCCCCTGGCTCCTAGGCTCCTAGACCCCCTCACTGCGTGCGAGAGCCAATGAGCGAAGGCGTGACCTGCCCTTGTTGTCCCACCCTCGGTACTTGCTCGACGCTACAGCTGCTATAAATATATATGGGAGGAAAATCGCTGCATTTGGCATTCGACTGCAGACCTCAGTAATGAGCAGACCGGTGGTGCGATCCGCGACGATTTAACCAAGAAGTTTAAATCATGGACGTCGATACGACGATGTGCCTGACGCAGCCCATGGATTTGGATGCTGCAGCGTGCTCGGTGGACAGCAAAATATCAGAGTTGGCAGCTCTTATCGAAAAAATGACAGTGACGGCGCGTGGAGAAAAGCGCAAACGTCAGTCATTGGGACTGGAGATTACATCGTACAAGAAGCGACGATTGTAGTGAGTTCGAAAGAAGAGCTCGAGACATATGTAAGCTCAGAATCTTTCAGAACCACCACGCCAGCCACCATCGCCCCCGCCCTGGAGGACTGTCCAGGAGGTAACGACGCGCGGGCGTATGACTGCTGCCCGAGGTGCCCAACCTTCAGCTTCAGCTTCTCCGCGTCGGCGACGCCAAAGGACTCCGCCGCTCATCCCGGAAGGTACCACGCGCAAGCGTCAGTCCGCTACTCGAGGTACGCAGCTCCCGGTTTCGATTACTCCGCGTCGCCGGCGTCAGCCGAGGCCCCCATCACAAGAGCTGCCCATCCCGGAGGATGCCGCCCCGGAGGTTAGGCGTCATCGCCAGTGCTATCGCAGTACTAGCAGCCACTCACCCGAACTAGCCGAAGTGTAGTGCGGCAGTGGCCCATAAAGTTTGCAGAGGTACAAAACGCGTGAGTTTTGTACGAGGGGAAGGAAATGTTCCGTTATAAATTAAGCTAAATTTATGTATTATTGTAATTTGTAAGTCCGCTCGTTTCAAAATTGATTATTATTAAATTATTATGAATTTTATTTGAGAAATATTGTTTTTCGGATTTTTCGAGCAAACGTAGAGCGCAGAGGCTCTATGTTCTTTGGTCGCGAGCACGGAGATGATTGTCATCGACGG
>UXGD01000620.1:0-51942 GCA_900474315.1 Torymus auratus | reverse complement strand
TCATATCTACAGCCTGAAATTTTTGCTACATAAAATGTCTAAGGTACATTTATACGTGCTAAATTTCAGTATAGAAAAATTGCCTGATCGAACACACGAGGCAAAATTTATTACCCACCTTAATGATTTCCTTCTTGAAATTTAAAGCGGACTTTTTGCATTCTGATTCTTTTTATCGATCGCTTAATATGTATAGCACACGGCTACGTTCATCATGTTTCATAAACTTTTAATGCGTTCCCTCTCAACTTCAGCCCCAACGCAAGAGGGTCCATTTATTTCATCTTATGATTTAATCATGCGTACAGGGGAATACTTTAAAGCTAAAAATTTCCATTTAAAAAGCGATAAAAAAAGGTATCTTTTCGTACTTTTCGAAATGGCTATTGTTATACGTTGAAAATACTTTCGACATAACGATTATTCCTCCCTCACGCTGACTATACGCGCCGACATTTAAGCTTTATCTTTTTCACTCCACACGCCCTCTTATTTTTCTTTAAATCAGAAACAAGCAACCGACTAATGAGTTACATCATGGCGAATTAACTTTTTCCGTGCGCCACGCGGCAAAAAGCGAAAAGTCGATACACGCATTTCCTGCTCGGCAGGGCTTCGCAGTGGTTAGGTGTACACGTACGCGAATCCTTACACGATATATATACATACACCTCGGGGTTGGCAATAAAAAAAGCCTCGCCCCGCTCACGAAAATGCAGCGAGCGCGCGTCAACGATTTAACCGCTTCCTCGTGGACGACAGAGCGAGAGGGAGAGGCAGGCTCATACACTCGCGGCCGCGCTGATGAAGATAAAACGGGATAATTATAGAGTCTATCGAGATCGCGCTCGCGCTCGCGCGAGTAAATTTCGTCGGGGCACGCGAGATCGCTCGGACACGAGCGCCTTGATAAAGAGAGAGAGAGAGAGAGGAGGGGTGGAGAGGGAGAAGGGGCGAGCAGCGAGGAAAGAAAAGAAAAGAGAAGAGGGAGGGGGAAAGAGAAAGGGAGATAAAGACGCAGACAATGGCGAGAGGAGAGAGGAATCGAACGCATTTTTAAGCTGTCGGATTATCTAGCCGATGTTGTTTTTCGTTGCTTGCGAGCGCGCGAGCACGGAGGTTGAGAAAAATCGCGCGGTTGCGGGTCGGCTAGCGGGGATTGATATAAATGGATGATTTTTAACGGGCCGAGAGTTCTCTACTTCTTTCTCCGCACGCGGTCTGCGGTGCTGGAATGAGGGATGGCCAGAGGGAGCACGAGGGAAACTATTGCGTGGAAGAGAGAGATATATATAATTTCTTCTTTTTTTTTCATTCCCACCTGCGGTCGGTTAAGTATCTACCGAATGAGGGGATTTATGGGGTGCGTGGGGTTAGTTATCTCGCTGGAATGGTAGTTGGGATTGTAAGAGGCGTTACGTAGTTATTAATAGCGGGAGAGAGCGTATACGTGTGTGTAAGAGTGACGGAAAATGGCTCGTATGAAGTGGAACGAGTCAATATTTTAGAGGACGTTATAAAGTGCGGGATTGAATCGAAATGATGTACTGCAAGAGTTTCGTTCAAATTTTAGATCAGTATTGTAATAGATTGAATGAACAAATGTTATTGTAGTATATTTGCATTTATTACAAAATTATTGTTTTAGTGTTCTGAATATTTGATATGTCAAGAATTGGGAAATAGAATTTATTTTGATCTAATGGCTTATGGAAATGGATTGAATGGGTTGGAACAATTTAGTTTGAAAGTTTATTCAATGCCATTGCGCGGCTGTTTTTATTAAAAGTAATTTTTACTTTTCTATAGAGTATTTCAGATATGTAACAAAAATAGAAAGTTAACCCAGTTTTTCGACTCACTGCACAGTAACACGACTATTTTCAAAAAGTCCTGATAAAGTCAGTGATATTTCTGGCAGCGAAATTTATTTAATTAACAATATTGAACACCAAAATAATAAAAATAAAAATGATAAAATAAATTAAAAAATAGTATTATGGCTTAAACTTTTATATATATTGCACCACTATTATTTATACTAAATAACTTTGAAGTTCAACTTTAAATCATTGTATCTTTAACATAAAAATAAACCGCGATGAAAATTGAAACTCTAAAGTTGAAAATCGAGTGACAGCGCATCGCAATCACGCCTACGGTATTCCTAAATTAACGTACATTTTTCAACTAAATCTTAATAAAATGAACAGTATTTTTCTCTTTTACTTCATTCCAACGTTAAACATCATAAACTCACCAATGAGCACCACCTGTCACCTTATTTACTCATTCCCCGTGTAATCCCCGACCAAATATCCCGACGCCACCACCTTCTCTCCTCTGATTATTAAAAAAGCATCAGACGTCGGCTCGCCTTCATTAATTTTTAATTTCCACGCTGCATCTGCTCACTCTCTCTCTCTCACTCCCGCGACCACCTCACTAATTGTTTCCAGCTCATCCCCGTTCCTCTTATTTTTTCGACTCCTCGCCTTCGTCTTCTTCTTCTTCTTTCTGCTCTCCTTTT
Source organism: Torymus auratus (assembly GCA_900474315.1). Taxonomy (NCBI): domain Eukaryota; kingdom Metazoa; phylum Arthropoda; class Insecta; order Hymenoptera; family Torymidae; genus Torymus; species Torymus auratus. The sequence goes on along the minus strand of UXGD01000620.1, from coordinate 49,412 downwards.
TCTTTCTCCACGCGACGCGGCTCGCATTCGTTAAAGCGCGTTGAAATCCGCAGAGAGAGAGAGAGAGAGAAAAGCTGCAGCGTCAGCGACGAAAGAGATTTTCGCTCTCGCCCTGCCCGAAAAAAAACGAAGAAGAAGAGACGCAGATGGCGGCTGCCGACGGGATTTTTCTTCTTGCGGGGATGAAGAGACGCGAAATGTGTAGTACCTTTTTACGCAATTATTTCGGTATTATACGTAAGGCGAGCTGGGGATGATTTTGGAAGGGAATGAGGGAAAACGAGGTGTAGGGCGAGGAGGGTTGAGGTTAGGGGACGGTCCGCTTTAATTGGCGCGGCGGGGGGATTTGACGGGATTAAAGGTATCGGAAGAGGGATTTGGTTTTATGGATACTTTGCGGTGTTTCGCCTCGTGTTTTTTATTTCGTTGACAGATTTTATCAGAGTTATGGTTTTCGATTAAATTTTTGAACCGCGTGATGGTTTTTTTCGGAAAATTGAAAACCTCTCTATTTTGCTAATGGACAAATATAAATTGCTACGATAGAAAGAAAAAACATTTCTTTCACGGATTTGAGCTGTAGCTTTATTAATTGTTAAAAAAAATGTGAAACACTATTATTATCTTAAAATAAGACGCGAGCACTGCTTTCAGAAAGACATTTCGAAGATAAAGCGAAGCGGTAAAAAAAGATTCACCTCACCGGGATTCTCCCGACCATATGATCTTTCACTCACGCGGCGTTTATCTTATGCACGTCGCCAAGTTGCTGACGTGCCAGACTTTGCATAAAGGTGAATTATGTAGACAGAAAGCAAATCTGCTTATAGAATATGAACGCGAAAAGTATTTCAATTTTCCCCCAGTCAAAGCGCGCGACATCGCCGACGTGCAGTTTTGACAATAAGCAGCTGACGTACTTAAATTTTTCCGCATTACATTTTCGTCGAAACTGTAAGTATATGGCAAAAAGACACAAAGTATATTGTAATCCGGGTATTATCGGTTATTGAGCTCCTCCCGATGCATTTCAATGTTATCGATTTCGCTTTACCCAAATCGCGCACTGTAAACTCAATTTATTTTTCACCTTACGACTCGCCTGTCCGCTTGACAAACAACCTCGTCAACGTGATATTTTAATTTAAACGCGCGACACTCTACATTCTTTTACGATTGCCATAAAACCCGATTAATTTTTAACTTTGACTTCAAATATGATGCGCTTTTATTGCCGAATTCAAATAGCCCTCGATGCGCTGTCATTGTTTATCGCGATAAAAACAAATAACATATGTTTTATTCAGACAGCATAACCTTGGATTCAGCGTAGCGTTAAATTATTACACGCTATAAAGTTCGAAATTGAGGCTATTATTCTCCCTTCTCCGAAATGCCAACCGCCTATTAATCTTCATCACATTTTTCCGCAACCTAAGATCTCACTCTCTCCTTTGCGTAGGTATATAGCAAAGAGACGCGCGTCTTGTATAAAAATCGGAGGAGGAGAAAGACGCTTTTGAATAGTCATTCATCAAGCCCTAATTTTTCGTTCCTCTCCCCGGCTTTATCTCTTTCAACGATAACCGCGCGCGGTAATCCGTCTTGAGTGCCTCCCTGTCTCTATCGTTCTGGATGACGTAAAAAAGACGTACCCCCCAATTACGAGCGTAATTATCGTGCGTGTGTGTACATTATACAAGCAACTGCGCAACTTTTATAAAATAAAACAAAAATAACCGATATTCCCCGCACACTTTTACGGTAATGATGCGCAGCGCGTCAATACACGCGGGAGATACCGAATGTCGAGTGATTTCAGTCACATCATCGTAAATTTGAAACACTCTTCTACCTCCCCTGCCATTGTTCAATTATTTTTAATGGCTGAAATATAGCTGTGCGATAATAAAAAAAACGAGAGAGAGGAGAGAAAAGAATGAGTATACACAGCTAGCATTACATGTATTACGATTTTCGAATTACTCGGGCAGAAAAAGTGCTCGCGTATAAATGTAAAATGCACGATGGCGTAGGTTGAATCCGCGAATATTTTTCGTTTTATATATGTATTTTTTTTTACAGTACGCGAATTGAGTAGCGCGCGCACATGGAGGGGAAAAGCTCGCTCAAGCATGTTTTCAGAGTCGACGATAACATATTTAAAAAAAAAAAAAGTTCGAAAAAAATATGTTAAAGGACATATACGCGAACGGCGCAGGCGCATTTTAGAGGGGAAAAATGTTTATTCAGCATAGATTGACACATTTCGCTTCGGAATACTATATACGCGCGTGTATAAAAATCAATCATCTATTTCACACTTCGGCGCGCCGACTATACATATACCCCGAGTGCATATAGGCGAACGAAACGCGCGCTTCACGTATATGTACCTACGCGTGTATGCGACACTAATTTTTTTTCGGTTATTTTCTATTTTTTTGTTTTTGCAAGCTCTCTCTTAACTATTGTTTGTTTTTTAACGCAATTTTTCGGGCTACAGTTCGCGCGCATACACGAAAGGTAAACAGAGACTTGTGAAAAGGCAAATATTTGCAGGTCGCGCGCCGAAAATAAAGTTTCGATGTGAACAATATACATTTGGCGGGGGAGAGGCCGAAAAACCTTCATAAAATAAACATATGAAGCTCAACAGGCGTTCATGGCAGTTTATTATTCCTATACGCGCTATTTTAAACGAGAAATGCTGCGCGTGGCTGGCAAATTTACGGAAATTGCAAAAAATATTTACGCATGCATGCAGTTGGGAGAAAGAGCCATTTATGAAGCTACTGTCATTCTTATAAGCGCTTTTCATCGTTTCGCCAAAAAGCTGTTAACGACGCAATTATCACCGGTCGCAAAATCGCTTGAAACAAAAAGCGTCCGTCTGAATTTTCACGCTCTTTTTTTATGCCGCGGCGAAATCGAGAAAATTCTTGGCAAACAAGTCTCGCGAATCCGCCCTTGTAAAACGAGCGCGCGAAACTTTAATTGCCGAGGGACACACGTCCGGTCGAGAAGGGCGCAACCCGCCACGTGCACATACCTGTCGTCGCTTTGTATTGGATTGGCGTGCGCGTGCGCGAGGTCATCGATGCGGACAGGTAACGAGATCGGATGAAAGAGATTTTTTTTGTTCAATGTTGTTTGGACTTTTTAAGCGGATATACTGCAGTGCAGTTGTATAGTTATAACAGTGTGGTATATAAAAATAACGAATGAATTACGTATACATACAATACGTGGCCTCTATTATAGGCTAATTTATCGTCCTAGCTATTCGTGTCCAGTATTAATGTTTCAATTTCACAATTACGAAAATTAGATTGTCACACGATAACCTTAACATTTTCCAAATGCGCGTTTGATTTATAAGTTATACGGCCGAAAACGGAAAGCCCGCATCTCGACGGTAATTAATTTTTTTCCAGCACGATAACGCAATCGAACTATACTATTTTTATATACGCATATATGTGCCTCTAATCAGCGGTGATCACGAGGAGAGTCGGACAGTGTCCCCACAACAATGATTTACACCTCCCGCACGCATTATTAAGCTTCACCTTCATTACAAACTCACATATACCGAATAATAAAAATACCGCGTAATGGACGATAAAATCAATAATAAAAGCGCGGCCGAGAACGGGCTTAATTTACGAGCCCGGCGAACGTATTAAATTCGCCTTATCGTCTACCGTAGCTTGCGCGCGCGAGAAAACTCATAGCTCAGACACGCGCGAGAGAGAGAGAGTGGAAATTTATTAACGCACCTCGAAAACGTCCATTCCGCATGCTAATATGTTACTTATTCATATACGCGACGCGCCGTGCGGCAATCCCGAATAAAACGCCTTGCGCGCACGGATTTATGGAACGCGCCCGGAGAGAATCGCGCACTTCGTCAACGCGCCTCGGACCTTAAATCAAACGTGCCTGGCTATGGAACATACGCGGAGTGTTGTGAATCATAATGGACGAGAGGAGCGCAAGCGCGCATCGAACGCGCAACTGGTGGCGGAGGCAGGCGAAAAGTGTTGGGATGCCGCGGGAGAGCCGATGAGGAGTGAGGGTCGACGATTGGGATGGATTAGGTGGCAAGGGTTGATGATAATGACCGGCAGTTTTGGAAGGGGAACGACGAGGCATGGGGTCGAAGTGTCAGCTGGGGTTTGGGGATTAAGGTGATTTTAGTTGGTATTTTGAAAGAAAAGGGAAAAAATTGATGGTTATAGTTATTTTAGGTACACTTTTATAGTATTGCCTGTCGATGCATTCAAAATTATTTATCCATTGATGATTTAAATTTTAAAGACAGATTAGTATGTTTGAAAAATTATTATTACCATTATTTGAACATTTTTCCGCTTGAATACCAATGTTAATGGTATAATGTCACCGAGGACTCATATATAGAACGTACGCTAATCTTCCTATACAAATCAACGTTGTTTGTTTCCTGGTAGAATCTAATTTTCTCTGCTGTTAGTTCGACGCTTCCAGCGGATATTACAACTTCATTAGTTCGCAATAGAGGACGTTAAGACTCATTGTACGATGGCCGAATGCAGTTGCTAGAATTACCAATAGCGGCAAACATTACTAGATTATTGGAGTAGTGCTAGATTATTGCTTTCATGGTAAGAGGGTAAACCATCACTTCATTATATGCGAATAGTATTACAGACATTGCAATAAGGACTAATTGTGTGCCCCAACTTGTGTAAAAGTACATTGCTCAATGTAGTATTGTTTGTTTATACAAAGTAAATATATATGCATTAAATGAAAGCACTGATTTTATGACTTTAATATTATATTATATTCAACTGTTCGAAAGTTCATATCTAAATAGCTTTTTAATGTTTTCCGATGCCACAGTTAATAGCCAATTCGCTAATTGATTGGTAACGCATTATAAAATTGGTATTTTTTTTCACTTAACAGTTTGAAACGCGGTATAAGAGAAGATGATATTACTATAATTAATGGCAATATCGTGTTTCCCGCCTGTATTTCTATTAGTTTTCCATGCGCGCTTCATTATATAGAGAAGAAAATATAAATAACATTAACAACGTAAAATATATAACATTTGAACAATGCGAGCACTATACGAGCACATTAAAGCTGTTGAAATAAAAGCTCGCGCACGGCGATAAAATAAAATGATTTTTAAACGTTAAAATTTATGTGTCCATCCGCAAGAGCTGCCCAGCGAGCCAGCTGCATCACGCTGGAAGTTTTAATTGAAAACAACCTTTTCCTGCATTCATTAGTATTTTATTTCCATTTTAGCAGCGCGTTGTCGGCGCAGCTTTTACGCGCGCGCAGGTTGAAAGGCCGAATAATTAAACATATACTCACAATAAGCCAAAGTAAATGAATAACAACCGTCCTCGCTTATGGAAATAATTAACCCAGTTATTATACACGCGCTCTAGCTAAGTATAGTCCCGGAAGAAATTTTACGGCGCGCGCGCGCGTTCGATATATTATGTTATAAGCATTTATGGATGGATACGGCTACTCGCGATTAAACCGTTTAACATAACAGAGTTCTCTATCTCGCGTTTTTGAAGCTGGTTTAATAGATTAATGGAACGCGCGCTAACTTCATTGACGGGAGCGAAATTGGGGAAAGAGACAGGTTCTTATCGCGAGCGATAATGCGACAGAAATTGATTTATTTACGCCATTATATCAGAGCGATCCGGGGGAAGAAAATCTAGTTATATCCTTGTTAAAAGACAGAGGGAGAATGTGTCACACGCACACACATGCCGAAATAATTGGCTTTGCGATGGGGAAAAAATTTACGCGTCACACATTGCACGTTTATTAATGTAAAAGGAGACTCAGGTATATACGCGCGCAGCGAGAATCTGCACAATGCTAAAGTAACGAAACAATACCCCTGGAATATTCATTCCATTTGTACATCCGAGGCAAAACGGAAGTATTATAAAGAAAAAATTTTGCGATAAATTCATTTGTTACCGGGCCGAGGGATGAGAGTCTCTGCTTTCAATTAGTTCGGCAGTCATTGATAAACGATAACGCATTAGCTTGACGGAAGGGGGATGGGGACGAAAATAAATTAAAAATAACGAATTAAAGTTAAAAGGGAAATTAAACCAATTTGATGAATTAAATGAAAATGTTTTTTAAAACTTGCTTTTAAATCGTATGTGTGGGTGTATGTATGTATGTGCGAGACGACCTTTTGTACTAAGAGAAAGAGAGAGAGAGGGAATCACTCGTGAATAATTCATTTATTAAAATACGGCTTTATTAATATGCGTCAGGCGTAATCAATAAATGAGCGAGTTCTTGAAACGACGGGCGCCCTTTTTTCGCAATAGTACAGTAATGAAACGGCGAGCTCTGCTCGTCGATCTCTCGTATTTTTGGCCGCACGTCAACAACGTTTCACGTTTATCCTGCGCGTAACATTTAATTTCTACGAAACATGACATTCGTTTATATATATACACAGTATAATAGGGAACAAAAACTCAATGGTTAGATTTCGCGTGCCGTTGAATATTTTTTGCCGCCATTCGTTACGATCAAAGAGCGCGCAAGAAGTTAATTAAGCCGTGTACAAAAAGAGCCAGAAATCGTTCAATTTTTTCCAACGTTATTCTATTCCTCTAATCCTAGCAACCCATGAGGCATCAAATCGAGCTCGTACAACTAGGATTTTTCTGCTACCCGCGTATAATTAAAATTCCATGACCATCGGTTTCTCTCTCTCTCGCGAGAAAAGAGAATACACACACGCACGAAATAGTTGGCGAAACAGAATTCCTGTGTGAGTTAAGCCCAGGCCGGGCCTCATTAAACATTCAAACGCACCGCCTGCGCTCGCTCGGCACGTATGCGCGCGAGGGCGGCCGTGTACACGCGCGTATATACTCTTCGTCGCGGTCGATCTCGCTCCGGGAAAGAGGGAGGGAGCTTTGAAAGCGCGGCGCTCAGGTGGCGTAGGTAGGCAGAGACCGCCGGACAATTTACTTCGGTTCGAGCCTCGCGTTGACTTGTTTTAATGCAAATGAATTTATGCTTCGGGTTTTTGAGGAGAGAATGTATAATGAGGGTTTTGGGGAGTTGTGGAAGGTGGTTTTTGGGGTGGTGGAGGATTTTCTATGGGGATAGTTATTATTTTATGGTCTGTCTATGTCGTAATGTGTACTTGATATCGATGTGGTAGTGCACCTTTCGGTGCATACATTTCAATGAAAGGAAGTGCAGATAAATCGTATGTGTTGGAAATTTCTTTTATTATGTACAAAAATTTAAACAACTCAATAACTTTAAAATTTAATATTTCTTTTAAAATTTTAGATTTGATAATTTGTTAATGATATATGAAAACTCAAATTCTGTTTAATAATTAGTTTGGCAAAATTTTTACTTTGTTCATTCTATCCCATTAATCTTACCAATTTTAAAATCGATAGAATTCGTCGGTCTTTTTTATTGAAATTTGATTTATACTTATAAAAACATGATTATTACAATATGTTACATTTGCATAGCGAAGGTTTTTACAGTCGAAAAATGTTTCCTCATACCATCGATTTTATCGAGCAATCTTTGAACCATTGCACTTTTTTCCCCGGACAAATTACGAAATCCGAACGTTTTATCATCGTCAGACTTTCGCGGCAGCTTCGCGCTCGCGCTTTTATTAGCACATATATACCTAGGTACGTATACACACATACGCCCGGGTCTAGATGTTCTTGCGAGATATCAAACGCGCCTGCGCGCCGGGGCGAACAGATCCAATTTGCGGGATAATAGTTTGCACGCTCTAGCTCGTGATTTTTATCTTTTTCCTTTCCCTTTTGTACTTTGATATCTGCGTTTTCCGATTTACGCGCTCGCCTCTGCCCTCCGTTACACCCTTCCTCTTTTTATAGGTACGCACGCGGAACGTTATACGTATACGGAGCGTAACGTCAATCACGCTCGTTGCTCCTTTTTCCAACAAATCGAATCAGCGTTTAAAATGTACCTGCAGCAGGCGTGATATTTATATAAATAGGATTTGTTTTGTTTCGGGGAACGGCGGAGGGAAAAATTGAATTCGTATTTGTTTTTATTGAAACCCCGCGTGTGTTTGTTTGAAGCAAGCTGCGGGGGTGTTGGAATTTTTTGAAAGAAATGCGTAGGAGGCAGAGAGAACGAAAATTTGAATTTTTAGAGTGACGTTGAATTTATAACGTTGACTGTGCGGAAATTTATTTTATTTTAAAAATAACTACGGACGAAAATTCTTCATTGTTGCCGGAAATACTTTATTAACCTCTACGACCTCTTTCTTGCGTTTATATACAAAAAAGAGGAAATTTTGTTTTATTATATTAACTCTCGTCATTCTCAGCGGTGGAATGCAATAAAGCGAGTTCCAGTTAAAAAATAAGACCTGGGCTATATAGCAGCTATACGCGGACTCTTTAGCGAGGCGCACATATCGTCACAGTAAAGCTAGTCATGAGCGAAATATCCTTTTTATAAGGGGAATCTCGCTCAGGCATCCCGGCTATACTCCGAGTGTATGACAGTCGAGTAAAAAGAGGACCTTTCGCGAAAATGTTCAAGTCGGCTCGCACCGGTATACCCCGATAAATTATTCTAAAATAACTGAATGGGGAAAATTCCTTTGGCGAAAAATTTATCGCATTTCCGCATCAACCTCCCCATTCAAATGTAATTCATCCCGTCGTCGGCGGGCACTGAAAACCCTCGAAAATTCGCCCAATTCTAATACCCATTCACTCAGCGAGCGAGCGACTCTCGCGAAATCTCGCTAGCACGCGAGCGCGGCTCTCTAACGACATTACTTCCGAGCTATTTCCGCGCTCTGTATATATGTATTCCCGTGCAGAGGGTCACGAATCACCGCGCGCAACCTCTTATTACTCTCGCTGAAATACTCTCTCTCTCTCTCTCTCAGGGCAAATTCCCAAGGCGAATTCCGAAAAGGCGCCGGGGCACTTGGAGCTACACAGCCAGATGCGTCCGCATTGAATCACAATCAAGGTTAACGAGGTGTCGTCTTATTAAGTACTAAACGGCCGCTTTATTGCGCGTTTACGAGGCGGCCGGGGGTCTGTGTGTCTACCTCATGTTCTGCTATGTTTGTTTTTTTTTTCGAACGAGGTGCGAGGGGTAGCGGATTACTTAACCGATTTGTCACTCCTGGCTCTTTTTATATCCACTCGTCGACTTTTCATTCAGTCGTGTCGTCACGCGCACGCGAGTCTCTATATACAAGCTCGTTCGCTTGGATCAAATTGTATATATGAATGCGTTATGAGGTGTCATTTGTGGTTTGTAGAGTGGAAACGATTAATTGTCCCTTGTACGTGGGCCATTTTGAGTGAGCTTGGTATAGTGGGTAGGTGTTTCGATTGTTACAGTAGTAGACACAGATTTTGTTAATTTTTGTGACAGCGTAGAATAAAATCTGAACATAATATTGAATTAATTTATTTTGAAGAATCTCTTTTACTAGTTTCATTTCAATTCTTGAAACCTTTTTTGAATTTTATCGCTCAATTCAATAACAAATCATATTGTTTATTTGGTTAAGCTTTAACCAACATTTTAGTTCAATTATTATTTATTTAATACTTCGCACTTTATCATTTCCATTTCAATAAATAATAATCATCAAAATGAAAATGCAGATTTTATTTTGATTTATCACGGCTTTTACATCCAAGAGCCAATCACAGATCATGCCAATAAAGACTTCACATTTTCCGATCATCACTATTTAAAGAAGTGAATACATATCCAAGTAACCTAATGCTTTTATATTGCATACCCGTCTAACCTCATCATCAACAAAATGAATCGAAAATCAAACCAACTAAAACTAAATATAAATTATTCAGCGACAAATCAATGATTGCCAATCAGAATGCATAATGCAGTTCTATTTCAAGCACCGCTAAATCATCATCTCATACGAGAACATGCGTGGCGCGCGTTCCACTTCACTTTAATCGGCGCGCATAATTTATTAATTCTCCATCATCTCGTGTATAGCTATATCAATTATTTTTGCCTCGCAGCCCCTCCCGCGGCCAAAATCAAAATTGATATTTTCAATATTACGTCGCGTTATACGATAACCGCGCGAGCGAGCTATATAGCGCGCGCCCATGCAGCTCGTTCACGGATCGCTAACATGCCGGGCGCGGGCTATATCCATTTTCTATGAGGATGATAATCGAATTAGCGCTTAGGCGATTACCGGCCGTACGGAAAATGGACTTTGCCGGTCTCCGAATGCGCATTCCCCCTCGGATATCCGTTTCCGCATCCGTGCGGCCTCTTATATTTCTGGATTCATCAAAATTTATATACACACAGGCGTATACGCGGGAGTAGTTCTCGGTATAAAAAGATATATGCGCTATATCTCGTGGTTCGCGAAGGCTCGCTTTCATACACATACGTAGATGCACACCAAGGAATGTTACACATATACACACACATATATCTATGTATATCTACATATTGCAAACGTTGACCATTCGGAAAGCGGCAGAGCTCGCCCCCGGTAATTAATATTAATATCGCGTTGCTCTGATATTCGCGCAACGCTGCGCGTGCGCGCGGTAAAAAGCGAGATGCGAGAGGTAGCTCGAGCGGTTCGAGTAAAACTATATGCGTGAAAAACGAGCCGTACAGCGCGAATACGCGGATTATACGGCTCGACGCGCCAACGTCGCGTTCGCGGCTCGTCGGCTCTGCAATTGCGGCGCGTCTGTGTGTGTGTGTGTGTTCCGTCCGTGAATGCGCGCATATCGGAGGGGAGTGGCGGGTTAATTTGGTAGCCGCTTTGAAGGAGGAATGGAGGAACGGGTGGGGAGTACAGTTTTTTTCGGGGTGGTGTCAAAGGATTGTTGGGTTGTTTGGGTGAACGCAAATTATGTAATTATTGGGCATCATTGTGCTATGAGCCGGAAAACGGTTTGTATTTGGTTCTATTCGATATAGCATTGATAAGATTGATTTACTGTTTAAGAGTATAATAGAGATAGTAAATATTTTTCATTTCATTCGTATTACGAAAATACTTATACACATTCATTTTTAATAATAATTACTAAATGATAAATCATTTTAATAACGGAAAAGATGAAATGTTATATTTCTCCAATTATATACAATTGGAAAAGTTATTCCCGCCGTATGGCGTGAAAATGACTTTTTAAAAATAAAAGCGAGTCAAAATTATAATATGAAATATCGCACGTATATATAAAACCCGCGCACGAGAAATGCACATTCGTTATAATAGCAATAAAAAATGCATTAATTTTAATGCGCGGCCCTTTGATGTACTGGAAGCTCCTGCGTTTATATTATATCCTCTTTCCCGCTCGATTTTCGTCAATATCAAAAACGCAAAATATCGAGCGTATAATACCGGAGCAAAAAACAGGTTCGCATTTCGCAAACGCGCTCGTTAATTGAGAAAGCCAAATCGGGAGAATGGGCATTTTAATGCGTCACACGCGCAATGCTCGCTTCCACTTTGCGCGCACTGGCGCTTTTTATACACTCCCACGAAAATACGCAATCCTGACGTGCTGTTGATATTTCTCAAATGAAAAAGTTCTTAGCTTTCTCTCCCTCACTCTGTCTGTCTCTGTCTTTCTTTTTCCTCCCTCTTTCTCGACACATAAAATGTATCTTAGAGGCGAGGCGTATGCACCACGACGTATATACACAGGCAAGTGGGCGCGGGGCGAGGTTTACCTTCGGCTGATATGAAAATAGCGTTCTTTTTACGCGGTGACTAGTTTTTCCAGGAACGAAAGAGAACGGAGAGGGAAAATGTTATTTCCGCGAGAGATAAAAGCTTATTTGTCCTGATGGCTTTTAATTTCACCGGAAAAGATTCGTTTGATAAAAACGCCTGGGCCTACGTGTGTGTTTTTTTTCCTCCCTCATACTATCAAATATTAAAGTTTCCGGATTTTATCCGAATAGTGAGGGAATCCGAGTGCGTTAAAGAGATTGCACGCGCGCTCGGATTAAAGTTGTTTTAATGCCTGTGCAAATGGAAAACTTTGTTCACCTAGTAATTATTTGAAAAAAAAAATTCAATTATTTTATTTCAATTTCAGTTTTATTTAAATCATGTTTTTCGAGTTAAAAATCTTAGCAACGAGAGTTATTATAAGAATTAGTTGCTCAACGCCTATCTTTAAACATCAGTATGCACGAGCGTACTTCAGAACAACCGCACCCAGCAAGCGCGTGTACATACATACACGCATTACCCTTTGTGCGTGAAAAGAAAGCATTTGTCAATCCTCATTACGACCGTCATAAATCAAAGCAGCAGGCGCAACGAACACATGTTTCCCCCTCTCCCATTCGCACACACACACACCCACGCCGATTGTGGTGATTTAATAACCACGTCGAATCAAACGATCAAAGAGCTGCTACCGAACTCGCCCCGTAAAATCCTTACTCGCCCGTAACCGACACCATCATCTTCTCGAATTCATTCTCCATCCGTAGTCGCCGGTAAGTATATTTTCCCCGCGTTTTGTCGCCCCGAACGATAATTACGGGCAATAGAGTAACGCGGTTTACTGCCAGCCTTCTACGTACGCCTAAGGGCCTATATATACCTCGTTCTCGAGAATGGAGCATACGTTTTGCGCGGCTGCGCCCGATAAAATTTTATTCCCTTGTTAAAATCGTCGTAGTACGTCGTCCGAAGGTCATTCGCTCGGATCGAACGGAGCCGTCGGCGTGGGAGTGTATATAGTAAGCTGGTATATTTCGATGAGCGTTCGACGGATCATCCGAGACGCTCGGGATGGCCGAGTTTAGGGGCGTATAAAAAGGTGGCTGTATTTATTCGAGGATTCAGGGCGATGGAAACAGTGTGTGGGATGTCTGAAATATCTTTGTTCTCTCGTGTATATTTATGAATTGTAATATACTTTTACTCCATCTGACGTTTAAAGTTGTCTTGCGTGTATCGAATTGTCGTGAAAAATAGTTAAATATTGAGAAAATATACACTTTATTCATTGCAATTTTAAAAGCTCACTTGATAACTATGGTAAAAGTGATGTTCCACAGTGTAAGTTAAGAAGAGACGAATCTAAAATTTAAATGTAAGCGGAGCTTCTACGTTAAATCACCGTAATTTTTGCAGATTAGATTCAGAAAACCTTTACCATCAATTAAAATATACCAGGCTGTAGAATTAAAAGTAGTATTAGTACATAGAAGTAGTTACAGTCCATATTCAGTCAGACATGTTGTCGTCTGTTTCTCCATTTCCATTGTTACACCTTTTTACTTCTCCAACTGATAACACACGCGCGCCCATAATTTTGCCCTAATCCTGAAAAAATTCCACACGACTCTTACCCTTAAGTCTCGCCTCTGACTCCTTCCAGGCCATAACTCGATCCTCCTCCTTCTCCTTCTGGGCTCTGGGAGCCACTTAAAAAGCTGCATTTGTCATCCCGCCGGCTAGCATAATTACGGCAATAGAACCGCGCGCTTTATCGCTTCCTGCGCTCTCTCTCTCTGGCCAATGTCCATCCTCACAAATATCCCAGCCCCGTGCAAGGGCGCGTCTCGCAGTCACGCTACAGGCCGGAAGTTCTCCTCTACCTCGTCCCTCCCTCTCCACGTTTCTCTTATTCTCGCACGTACACCTTCGCGGGTGCGCGAGCACACGGCCCCTTCGAGGGCCATAAAGACAAAAATCGGCCGCTGCGCCTTATCACGGCCCGGAATTTATCGCCATAACAACCGGCGGGGGACACGACGACGACGAAGCGAAAGGTCTATATACGCACTTCTTCGCCTCGCGCGCGCGCGCTTTCTTATCGGCGTCGTCTTGAGATTTGTTCGCGCGCTCGCGCTTGAAACGTGCGGGATAAAAATTTCGTACGCCGAAGCGGCGATAAAGCTCATGTGAATTTATGACTAGATTAAATCTCGCCCAGGTCATTAAGAGTGAGAGAGAGAGAGTTCGAAAGTCCTCCAGCTCGTAATTCACGTGCGTGCGCGACCTCCCCGAAAATTCCCCTGTAAACTTCTATAGCTACTGGTGCTGCTGCTGGCTGTCTCTCTCGCGTCAATTCTCCCCGGGACTTTATCCACCATCGGCAGGTGCACGCCCGGGAACTTCCTTATATTATACGTGTATAACGTGGCAGTCCTTGGATCTCGCAGGAGATTTATTATACCGCGAGGCTGAAAAATCCGTCGCTATATACATATGCCGTATAATCGATTGTGTGGATAATATACGCATATACATACACACGTGCCTGCGAGCAGGAATTATGTTTAGTCGCGGGGAAAAGTTGGCGCTAGCGAGTGAGAGAGACCGATAGTGATACATCTACCCGCGGGATTTATGTGCCTGATTTGAATTATCGAATGACGACGGAAGGAAGAAGGAGTGTATATGTGTGCAAGGGGGAGACTTTTTTTAAAAGACAGCCTCCGCGCAGTTTATTATACTCCGCGGGATTTGATATCTACGCGGTGTATGTGTGGCTCGAGATTCAGCGGATGATAAATAATTTGGGATTTATGGATCGGGGAGGAGGAAGCGACTGTTTTTGGGAAGTTCCTTGTACAAGACCGAGTGCTGTGTACCGTGCGGTGGAATATTGAATATATGAATCATTGGCTGTGGTGTTCGATGCTTGAATTAAACATTTCTCATTTTGTCATTAAAGAATTAAGAGAGTAGAGCAGATTCTATGAGATTAATCAAACACGAACGTGTAGTGCTATATTTTGGGTCACAAAGTAGCGGCTTTTTCTATAATTACACCCAGTTTTAATCAAACACCGGCACCGGCTAATCGCACGTAATATTTGCCCATTTCAAGAACTAAAGTACTTAATCGTGAAATTAAAACGAAATTTTCCCGTCTAACCGAATTAGCCGCTCGACAAACAAACTTAAAGAATCATATATAGCCCGCCCGCGGCGGGCAATAAACGCAGCTTTTATAACTCGGGCAATAAAAGGCACACGCGCACTCTCTCTCTCTCTCGCAATCGAATAAACTATTTTCGACATTTTTTATCGGTCGTAAAGAATTTACACGATATCGTCGCGCGCTCTTTCTTTCTTACTAATCCCCTTAATTCGGTAACGACTCGACTCGAACTTCCTCATTGCCCTGTCATCGTCTTTCTCTCTCTTCAACTTTCCGCGAGTCAATAACCTTCTGCTCGCTCGCTCTAGCAAATAAACTACGTAACTTCCGAGAAATAAAAAGCGACGAGTATACAAGAGAGAACCTCGTGTAAATAACGAGTGGCCGGGCGCCGTGGCTTTCAGCGCTGATTAACGACGAAAAAATGGAAATCTCAATGGAGCGTGCGCGAGCGCGGCAGCGGTGTGTGTAATCGTAAAAAGGAATCTCGATACATTAGCGTTTTAGGATCGTGTGGCGTGACTGCGTTTCACCCGCGGGGCCACCTGTCGGACGCCCCGTACGATAAGACGCTGAGGCGGAGAGGTGGGGAGGAAGAGAGGGAGAGAGAGATAGGGAACGTCTTGTCTCCGGATAATCGGAGGCTACTTCGACCCGAACAATTCAATTACCCCGGGTGTGCGAGAGAAGAGAAGGAGGTGGCGGCAGCAAGGGCTTTATTGCGAGCGCAGTGCAGAGACATAGCCGAACGTGAGAGCGAACAGGGGCCAAGTGCAGTATAGTTCCGGATTTGCATTCTTTTTATTGGGGGACACGAGAGAGCGCCAGCCGCCGCCGCCGCCGCACTACACTCTGCCAGGATGCTGCTGTACAAGTTTATTTCGGGGGATGCGGGTATTTCTCCCGGGGGTGGTATGTAGGTTGAAGTCGTTCGTTTTATGGGTAAAATAATAAGAGGGAGAGAGAATTTTTTTTGTCTGTGTGGATGTAAAGTGGTGAAATGTTGATTGGTAATTTAGGATAGTGAAGTGTATTATTGAAATGAAATTTTTATTTATAAATGAAGAGGTTTCGACTATACGAAATTTACGGTAGAATGTTATTACGCTGCATTTAGAGTTTACGTAATTATTATTATTATTGTCATTTGTAAAGAAAAGGTATACTTGGTTGGAAGGACTATAAAGTATGAAAACGTAATGAACAGTTGAAAAAAGAATCTGGGTTTTGTAATTTTACAGTGACCCATTCCGCGATAAAATAAAACTCAATCCATCACATCTAGTATTCTTTCGTCAATGATTAACCTCATGACCTTTTCGCGTCTGCGATCCTTTACCGCACCGAGTATCAAACATTCAGAATTGCCCTACATTTAGGCAAACAATAAAGCCAGCTTTATATAAATCAAACAAATGAATCTATAACCGGATTAACCGGGTAAAGCGAAACAAGCGGCTGCTGCTGCTCTCTCTCTCCCACAGCAACTTTAAAAGCGCCGTATAACTCTCCGAGCGCGGATAATCGGCTATAACGGCGTCTCTCAAGGCGCCGCCGCAACAGCCTTTACTATCTATTAGACTTTAATATTATTGTCAACGCGCTCATAATATACACACCTACACGGCGTGTATTACACAAATTCCCAACGTTTTACGGCGCTTTATTCCCCGAAGCGCGCTGGCGTGGAAAGTTTTAACGGTTACACCGTCGAATTTATATGCCGCGCCTCCAGCCCAGCGGATAACTTGAAATTAAAACGCAGTGTGTCGCGGGCCTCCTCCACCTCCTGCTTTACGATGCGCCCCGTAGCTCACTTCCCCGGAACTTCATCAAGTGCACTTTGAGCGCGGGTGGGGAGATGAAATATACATGTGTATATATATATACGCCCGCCTCACCTAAATGTATACACGGCGGCGAGTGATTTGCAAGTAGAATGGCGCGAGCGCGCGCACGCGGCTGAATCAAAACAATATTAAGTGGCCGCGCTTTGAGAATATTTACCCCGGGCATTAAAATACGATTTTCCGAGGTGACGTTCGCTCAAGCGCGCGCGCGCGAGCCCGTATTTATGTATGTATGTAGTGTATGTGTGTGTGTACACGCGAACGGAATGGTAAAGTGGAGTGAATGGAGAGTTGAGCGCGAAATTTGCTTATTTACGCGCGGACGTACGAAAGTTTTACTGCTGCGGCGGCCGAGCGCGGGTGGCCTTACATTTTACAGTGTTCGGCTGTAGCTGATCCACCGAGCTCGTCGCTTTACTGGTGCTGTTGTTGTTTTGTCGCGGATTTGTCGGCAATTATGAGCGCAGGCTTTCGAGTTGCCGTTTATGTACGTGCGCGTACGAGATTCAGGGTATTTACGGCGCGGTTCGAAAATTCGTCGCTTTTCAGAGGGTCTATAAAGTGATTCTTGCGTTGAAGTGAGATTTCCAATTGAATTGTTCTTTTGATATGGACATTTTGTAGTTGATAGAAATTGTTTTTTGTCTTTTATAAATTATGTTGTAATTATTTCAAATTATTAATGGCATACCAATGTGAATCTATTATGCCAACCATAGTGAAAAACTGAAGTCAAAATTGTATCTGACTTAAACCAGGAAAACACTACAATTATAAATTCAAAAATGGTTTGTTTTACCGTTTCGGAAGTTACAATAGTCATATTTCTTTTATAATTCCTTTTCAAATGTCCGTACAATGAATTATGTGAAGACTTTTAAGTTTTAGTGCTATTCTGGTTTTTGAGTAAGTTGTGCTTTTGAAGTGAGAACTCAAAAATACTTTACAGAAAAGCTAATGATTAAACATTTTAAATTTTATTTTCAATATTTATTTTTTCCACTAAATAACAAACACTCAAAGATCGTACTCTATACTTAGAATCAATGAAATTCACTGAAAATCAGTTGTAAGTATACCAAATCAACTGAACTTCCAGATAATTTTTAGCGTTCACTAAACATTTTCGTTAATTTCATATATTTATAACTGATTTTCAGTGAAATTCACTGAATAACGTATCCAAATGTTTGTTTAAACTCTCGATTAAATATACAATATATCCTAAACGCAATCACTCGAATGTTACAAATTACTCAACCTTTTAAACCGATTTTTCCTCACCCAACAAAGTTCCTCTTATACCCCGAGACAGAAAACGCTTCCCCGTGTCTCGTCCTCCAGCACTAAACACACTTTCTCCTTCAACCTTTTACAAACTTTAATTGCTCGACCCTTCAAACCGCCTCCCCCTTTCAAAAACCCTTCGCTCGTAATCATAATTTTTTCTCTCCCAACAACAACAACAACAACAACGACTACACCAGCACCTCCTTCTTCCAAGACATCCGGGCGGCCAGTATATACACCTCGCGAGAACGACGCGCCCCCATCGCGAGCGCGCGAAAACTTGCGCAACTCGTCGCCCGGCTACTCAAAGTCTAACTGCGGCGCAATTAATTCTCGAGTCACGGCCGCTCCAGAGCGAACTTACTCCCACTCTCTCTCTCTTGCGGGCCTGCTGATTTAGTTATACGATCGAATCTCGCTCTTCCGCGAACGAAGGATATATATAGTAGGTCGTGGCGGCGCTTTATCGGGAGGCACGCGCAAGAGAGTTTGAGAGAGAGAGTGCGTTTGTGCAAGTTTGCCAGCGAGCGAGCGGGTGAGATTTTATTATGGAAGGGGAGATGGGATAACGGAGGTGGGCTGGATAGATAGATAGGGAGATAGATTCGGGGGAGGTAAAGTTCGGGAGTCGCGGGTTTGGTTTCGATGAAGATATGTGGCTTGCCGTTCGTGTGTGTGTGTGAGTGAGATAGGTGATAGTGGAGTGGTTTTAACGCGTTTTTTCTCTGGCGAAGGGGGGAGGAGCGTGTAGTCCTTTGTTCGATGAAGATCTACGGATAGCTCACCTGCTGTATCATGATTGTATACACACACATACACAAGATCGTGCAAACACGTTTATCTTGACGTGACTTTCGAAACTCAATCGCGTGTTTACCGAATTCGAACAAGGCTATTGTCTATTGGTACCCGAGCGAGCGAACAAACTATCCCTTACATTTTACTACCAGGGAGCGGTAAATTATTATCATCATCAAACGTATATAATAATACGCCGCGTATACAATTGCAACGACGTCGTTCGCGACTAATTATCCCGAGCAATGCTATTGCCGAGGCGCATACTTAATAAGCCAGGAGAGAGAGAGGAGAAAGGCTGTGCGGAAGCTCAGTCGAGCGCATCGATACAGAGCAGAGCTAGCCATGCGTGTCTTACCGAGCGATGGCTCTCTCCTCTCCTCTCCGACGAGAGCTAAAAGCCGTAGTCAGACAGAGTGAGAGAGAGCGAGAGCAAAATGCTCGAGTTGTATATATATACAGGTACATCTGCAAGCGCGAGCTACACGGTCCTTGCGCGGCTAACGAAATTATTCATGGATCATGAGGAATTTCATTAGCTGCCGCCAGGGCACACAGAGAGACGATCCATACGGCAGCAGCAGTAGCAGCAGCAGCTCTCTGTGTCTCTCTGCGCGCAACGCTAATTTCCCGCCGACGCGAATATGCATCGCGGAGCTGAACGGCGCGAATCCGCGAAACCCCGAGCGTTTACTGTTATCTCAGACTTTGCAATGAAAATGTAGCCGTGGCCCAGGCCGCCGCGGAGCGAGAGTCTTTTCTCGGAAGTTCCTCGAGTGTACAGAGAGCAGAGGAAAGATACCGAGAGGCAGTCGCGTATACTCGACTATTTTTGTACGGCTTCGCGGCTTTTAATGAAATTTCAATCGGCAATTCATTAGCCACCCCCAGCCCTTTTTGTAGATTCCGACTGGCGCTGAGGGGCTGCTTGATTATTTAGACCCAGAGCAGAAGCACTGGGTTTAATTAGTCTGTGTGCGGTGCGAGTGGGTGGAGGGGAAATGGATGCGTCGCTGTGGGAGTCGATGGCCGATGCGGCTCTGATTGCTAATGGTAAGTGGGAGGATAAGTAGACGGGGCGGTGGGTGGTTTGAGTGGGTGGGAAAAGATTTGGATACGATGGGTCGTTCTAGATTTGCAAATAGGGCGTATGAAATTAGTATCACTATTTAGAGAACGACGAGGTGTGAATTTCATAAGAATTGGGACGGTATACCAGAGTCATTTAAAATTGACGTCTGACACCTGACGGCTATGACTACTTGATTTTCCTTAGAATTATATTATAGTGCCGTTTATTTATAAGCCATATTTATTGACAACCTCGTCTTGTAATTCAGTTCAATTATTGGTTTAATTTTCTATCGATTTATTTGTTAAAGTATAGATTTTATAAATATTTAAGTGTACTAAATTAATTATAACCGATAAACATTCTTCATCGTAACGAATTTTAAACGATATTGCCTTTTTTTTAATGAGATGCTCTACATTTCGTATTTTATAATCTTGGAATTTTTCTTAAAGCATACGAAGATCTATTAACATTAACATATCTAATTAAACCTTACAAGTTGTGTATACGTTCGCCTTGCTTCGTATATTTTCAATAAAAACAAAGACATTCTTTCCCTTAAAACAACCCAACAACTATCCCAATAAAAATAAAACCAATCCAACCCTAAATTTTACACCTCCGCCATCGGAATTCGACTGCCCTTCCCTCTCACCGTTCCCCCCAATTCGTTCTCTTGAATTCCAGCATCGCTTTTTAACTCTGAACTCTCGCCCATACAGTAAAGAAGGTTAAAACCTCCAGCCACCTAGCACCACCACCAGCAGCACAGCCGCCGCAACAAACTCGCAGGGCGACGAGTGTTACAAGATCACTCGAAAAATTTCGAACTGGTTTCACCTCGGCGACGTGCCATATTCACGCCCGAAGTATATATTTTTCGCAAAACAATGGCGGCCGCGTGCACACATGCGCGAAAACTGGATTATCAGGTCGAGCAGCGCGCGTTCCCTTTCAAAATCGAAATAACGCTCGGGATTACCGAGCGCATTGAAAAGTGTATATGTGTATATGCATGCATAGATGTATATAATGTATGTGTGAGCCAGTGTCTGTGTGTCCCCCTTTCTCTAACGCTCTCTCCTTCTCTTTCTGTTGCAGCGGGGGCTCTGAAGCTACTCAACGTAAGCGTCCCGTCGTACCTCCGGAGGGGCGAGTCTACGACTCTGGAGTGCAGGTGAGAGCCCACTCTTATGAGTGCGAGAGCGCGAGCGAGCGACAAAGCCTCGCGGCACTTATTTTTTGGATGTTCTTCTAGCTCGAGACCCCCTTTTTTTCTCCCCAACGGCCTTTATTATTCCGCGCGGTGGTTCGGCTGCGTCTACTCTCCTTTTTTTTGCTCTCTAGCTCACGCTCGCACACCTTTCGTCACCTTTGGAGTGGCTGGATTCTTTTTTTCTCTTCTTTATTTTTTTTCCGGTGGAGTTATTAAAAAGCGGCGGGGAAAAGTGCCGCGATCTATTAAGTGCAGGGCGAAGGGTGGGGAATTTTTCGGTGATGTGTCTTTTATCAGTTTTATTAGGAAATGCAGTGGTGCTCTTATGAAAGGGGGAAAGGAGAGCACCTTTTTCAGATATAATACAGAGTTTTTCGTAGCTCGGGGTTAAAAAAGTTATTTCCGTGACATTTTTTAAGGTTATCGGAATGAAGTTTAGCGATGTTCCGGGGACCGAAGTTTTTTTTAAATGTGACACGAATTTTACTACAGGTTGCTCTAACGATTTTTAGATGACAAAATCAGAACGCATTCAATCAATAAAGAAATTTTTCGTAGTATATAATAAACCATGGTAAAGGAATATGATTAATATATTATAATAGGTATGCATGTATAATGAAATGAAAACGTGAGCAGAAATGAAATGAAGAATAAAAGAGTCGCTTTAATCAATGCGATTACATTTCATCAAGCATTTACAGCAGCCAAGATAATAAATCCGAGATGTCAAATCAATAATTAAACAATCCCCCTATGCTAATTATATACACCGACCAACCCCTAGCGTATATATTATTAAACAACCGCGTGTACTTTAAACTCCCCCTGAAATACAATAATTCGCCAGTCCCTCTCTACACCACCGCACAGCCCACATTCTAAATCACCGAGACCTTTAGCGCGCCATAAATAACCGGGCGCTTCGGGGGCGCAAAAAGCAAAAAACAATTACTCAGCTCTCACTCTCTCTCTCTCTCGGCTCTTGAAAAATCTTAAGTAACCCTTGGCGGCGCGTCGGAACTGGCCGGCCGTACGTCGGGCTCGTAAAATATTCCTCGGCGCTTCTTCCCTTACCGGGAAGAGAGAGAGAGAGTAACTCGACTCTATCTCCATTCACTCGCAAACGTCTTATTCCGGCCGCCGCCGTCCTAGGCCGTGGCCCCGATGCTCTCTCTATATATATACGTATATAGCTCGCTCACGTATGACCGGGATACGCGGGAGCATTAAAAAGCGGGGGAGAAAAGCTCGCTCTTTTCAGGGAGAGGGCCGCCCCCGGAAGGGACGCTTATTTTTCAAGAGGCCGCGACGCCCAATTGAAATTCCGACACGCAGTGTTTGCCCGGCCATCCTATCTCTCTCTCTCTTTTTGCCCTCTCGTATGCGCGCCTTTCGCGAGTATGTGTGTGTGTGTGTGGCCTTTATCAAAGCGTCGTAAATGATTTTCGAGGTCCTCGCCCGAGAGGTTTTTGAAGAGACGCTGCTGCTGCTTCTTTCTCTTTTTTTTAAAGGAGAAGTATGTGGAGAATTTCCTTTGGTCGTGTAATTTCGCCGATAAAGGTGAGTGCGTGGCCGAAGGGAGGGTAAGAGGGGCTCGAACTATTACTTTTAATTGAATTGCACGTGTGCCGCTTGGGTGGATTCTACCAGGGCAGAGCTGGTTAGATTCAATGTTTGCAGTGTCATTTCGGGGTGCCCTCCCTGTCTTTCCTCGATCGTTTTGCGCTGTAATTGTCGGAGTAATTGAAAGCGCGCCACGTGCATTCATAGGGGAGGGAGAGGCGATTGCAGGTCATGATGCGATGAAGGCATTTTGTCGGATGAAAGTGAAGTATGTCATGTATATGAAAACGGCGTAAGATTGAAATTTTTTCATCAAACGATGGAGAGGTTACGTATGGAGAAGGTGAAATGTTTATTTTAAAAACTATAATTAAAAGTGCTTGTTATAAAATGAACAGCTCGCGTAATAGAGGAGCTGACGGCTTTCAGCGAGAAAACAAATGTTATGATATGCGGCTCGCCTGGAATTCCTGGAACATGTTAAAGCAGCTATTCTATCATTTTATTTCAGTGGAAATATCTTTAAGCTTAACTTCGCGAGAGCCAGACAATACAATATTTCTGCGTAATTATTGTCTCCCTCTTGCAAATTCTTGAAAATTTCTCTCTTGTCTTAGTCTTTTCAGTCAATATGAAAAGTATTACTGTCTTGCCTTGAAATTCTTGATCATATTGGAGTTACGCAGACATGTTATAGAAATTAAGTCAATTGTTTAAAAAAATTAGAGATTCATTGAGTCGCAAGTCCTCATAGTTCCCTTTTTTGCGAGGACCTGGAACACCTTGGTATTTGGGTTTCGAATTGAAATCGAATACGGATAAAAGAAAACGAATTAATATAAAAGTATATGTCAGTTGTTAGTAAAATTATAATACACATTTAGGTTACGTATGCAAATGAAATTTTAAAATAATCGGAATGAAGATTAAGAATATAAGGGAAACTTAAATTATATAACAATGTAACTATGAATAATGCAAAAGTACAATAAGTACCATACGTAAAAATGTAAGTAACAAATTTCTTGAATTTTAAGAATAATGTAACTGAAGGTAATTTAATATACAAATACACTAACTTGGAGAGAATCAGGGGTCCGGATTCGGCTAAAACATTGGGATAGAATATAGAAATATGAAGAAATCTGCAATCATAGACCCTAAAGCTAAAGAAAACTGAAGTTCTGTGCACTTTTAGCTTTATTTTGAAAAAAGTCTTGAAAAAACCCTTTTCTTAAAACGGCAACAATTTAACTTTTAACTATTTGCAATCCTGATTCTGTATTTTCAAATATCCCATTCCAGTCTCCTATAAAAACCTATAACACTCCACAACAAATAACCACGTAATCTCACTAAATCAAGCCGCCTCAACGTCCCAACTTCCACGAACCTCCGTCCACACTTATCCCGTCGACTTAAAGGATATCTCGCGGTCGCTTGATTGTTTTCGCCTTCTCTTCGTACTTTCCCCATCCCCTCTCTTCATTAACGGATTAGCCTGCTCTCGCATACGCTCCACTCTTTCTCCCCTCCCCTTTAAAAAAAGTTTCGCTGCCGTTGCAAAGTGCCGTTTTCCACGGTGCGCCGAGCGCGGATCGTACGTTTTTTCACGCCAAGCGTGAAATCGCTTTTCGGGTCGCGCGCGTACGCGTTATATGAAAAGTTTTAATTTTTTTGGCCACGCTACGTCTTTCCTTCACACACACACACACACTCTCTCTTCCCCCTTTTTTATTATGAAGCTCGTTAATCCAAAATAATTTCGCCGAGCTAGCTAAATTATTGTAGTTTTTTTTCGCGGGCAGGCTTATGTGATGTATAGCCCGCCGGCCGGCCGTCCGGGAATTATAATTAAGTTTGAGGAAAATTATTATTTTTTGAATGGAAGTTTTCGGTGCACGTAGGCGCGCTGCCGGAAGGATGGATATACAGCCATTTTTTCATGGTGAAAAGTTGCGCGCGAGAAAGAGAGAGGGAGGGAGTTGAATTAAGGGGGAAGCGTATTTCGCTTTTAAAAATGCTGAGCTTTTATTTTTCATGGAGGCGGCGGCATGGTATTCGTGCAAAGTTTTCATCTTAATCAGGCGAATACTTTAATTTCTCTTTTAATTTGCGTTTCGAGATTAAAAATTGTCGAGGTGACTAGGTCATTTTTTCAAAATTTATTTATTGCGTTCAATCAAAAATAAAAGAAGCATTTTAATTTTAGTTACAACAATACGAAATTCTCTTTTATATCTTCCAAACAGAGATTCCAAAACCCCTACACTGAGTAATCGACTATACCACTGTCGCGTGCCAATTTACAAATCACTTCTTCTGCACTCCGCACCGAATTCCCCCTCCCTCCGAGAATTCTTCTCATCTTCCCGCAGCCCGCTAGAAAATTTCAGCAGTGGCGCGGAACGGACGGGAAATTAAGCTCGCCCGCCGCCGTCGCTCGCGTTTACGGCCTCGCGAGATCGCTCTCCTAATTCTCGATCGTATTGCGGATTTGGCGCGCGAACGCTAAGGAGAGCGCGGGAGTAGGTATAAAGGAGAGTTAAAGAAAGTCGGGGGCCGGGTCTTATTCGAGGAAAGGAGAGTTGGCTGAATAGCGTCAGAGAGGAGAGGTGGAGAGAGATAAATTTCTTCTTTTTTTCTCGTCGTAATGGCTTTATATACCCGGTGTATATACGAGGAAAGCGTGTACTTTTTACGCGGAGGGTTTGTAAAAGTCGAGGGATGAAAATGTGGGTGGCATTTTGTATTTGCATATTGTTAATTAGGTACGTTTGTATAGTTTATTGTATAATATTAATATAATTTATGTTTCGAAAAAGAGATTTTCGAAGAATGAATTTCCTTTAAGTTTAAAAATGAAATAATATTGAATCTTCAAATATAGGTTAACTTTATCATTGTATTATAATTGCGAAATGGATTTATCTCGCTGAAATCGTGTGTTTCAATATTGAATATTTCCATCATTATTATGTCACGTTATAAATTTAAAACACCCTTATTCGCTGAAACAGTAACCGCGATTTATTTATACAAGCATTCATTTCGAAATTATACATTTTTAATAATACCAGGAGGCTAGTTAAATAACCATTTATTGGAAAAATAAACACAGAATCATTTGAAAATATTTGATAGAAATCACGTAAAACCAGCGATTTCTTTTTCTCTGTGTTTGCCCCGGAGCGCAGGACGCAACGTTGATAAATCATAACGACGTGAAAAGTCATCGTTGTCGTCGTCGTCGTGTTCGTCGACTCCGCCTCGGCGTAATAAAATAAATGTAGAAGCCGAAGCGGCCGGAGGGCCTACATAAAGTACAGCAAGTATAATAAGAGGAGGGAAAAAAGAGAGGCGGGAGAGGCGTTACGTAAGGCAAAAAGGACTACGTAAGCCGCACGCGGTTGAAGTATATATAAGTACCGAGCGAGAACGAGCGAGAGAAAGACCGAGAGGAGTAAAATAAGTCAGACGGCGTGTGTTAGTCAGCAGAACGAGTCCGGGCGCCGCGCCCGAAACGTTTCGTCATCGAATATACGACGCGCGCAAGGCGAGAGAGAGAGGAGAGAAGCAGTCGAGGAGGCTTCTAACCACTCGAGCTCTCGCGGAAACTCTCGCGTCCCTCCCTCCTTCTCTCTTCTACGGAGTCTTTTCTCCCGGCGGGAGGGTGGAAGGAAAGTCTAAAGAGATTCGTGTTTCGAGAATATATATGTATATGTACATATAGTACACGCGACTGAATGTAGCGCCGCACTCGAGGACAGCGCGCGCGCGCGTAAACTCGCTTTCACGGGGGGAAAGCGCCGGTGAAAATATGGGAAATGTGCAATAATAGAGCGCCGCGATAATGGTGCTTTATAACGCGCACATGTCTCGGGTGTGGATATGAAATTTCTAGTGCACGGGCCGAGAACAGAAAGAGTTTTTTTTTGGAATGAGATTTTGGTATTTTATAGAAAGTTTGAGAGGTTAATTTTGAATTTTTTTTTGGGAAAAGTTAATGGAATTCGTGAGTTGAATAACTAATTTTCTTTTGTTATTAAAAGCGTAATTATGTTGATGAATTTCACATTATCTTTTTATGTATATAACTTTATTACGGTGCTGAGTTTGTTAATTTTCAGGTCGAAAAGTCGATATTTTCACGAAATATTGGCTTTTCGGTAAATTAATTTTCAGAAACTCATATACAATATTGTTAAAAATCCTACCCAAAATAATATTAACAACAAATTTAAACTACTTTCAAGTTCTACAACTCAGCCTAATAATATTATAAAAAGAAAAAGAATGATTATCTTCACACGTATATAAAACTATACTCTCCATCATCTCGGTTCACCATATCGCCTCATTCTCAACAAAAAAAAAGAAGAAGACCACTTCACCCCTAAACTCTTTGACTCTGTCGCGCATCCCACCCCCGTAACTCCACCGCAGCGAAGAAATCCCAGCTAGAAGTTAGCTCTCCCCGCGCGCGCGCGACTCCATAAAACTTCCATTCAAACATCTCTCTCACTCGCGTATCCATTAAACCCCCACCATCTCTCGGCACCATCATCGCTCTATCCTCTCCTGCGGCCCCGCAGCGAGGCAAATCGCTGTCGGCGAGGGCAGTTTAGAAATTTCGCCCCCGCCACGTTCGGCTCGTCTATCTCCGCGTTATCTTTACGAGATAGCCGCTCGCTCTACGCGTTTACGAGTACGTAGACACATCGATGCACGTGTCTTCGACGACATCGTGACTGACATACGCGTCTTTACGAGCCTCCTCCCAACCTCGCCAGGGAGAAGCGACTACTCGCTTTATGGGCTCTCTCTCCTCTATAGTGTACGTACCTATACATACACACGAGCCCTTTAATTAAGACTTCGCGTGTTTACGCGCTCGCAAATTTAGCTTTTTTCCCGCGCGACGCGCAGACTTTCGCTTTTTCGCGCTATACGCGAGCACGTATGTGCGTTGGGTTCTATTAGCGGGGAGAGTCCGTTACGGGAAAATAATCTTGCGCGCTGGGAGGCCATGTACGTGAGACGACTTCCAGGAGGAGAGTTCTTATTTTTTTTCAGAAAATTTAGTTGCTCGGCGAGTACCAATCATGCGGTCGCTGCTGTACACGGTGCGTATTGGGAATTCATTTATGGGGTCGTTTTTTTGGAAGGTAGATATTTGTTATTTATACTACGTTAGTATTTATGAGTTACGTTTTAGTAGAGATAATGATACTATTTATATAAAATTACGAGGGAATATTTTACATTCAGTTTAAGTACTTAGGGGAGGAAATTGCCGTGGCTCTTATCAGAAGATTTTTAAATTCTTCAAAAGCAAAGATAAAACTTGTCAAGTGTTAATTTAAAGTTGAAAATTGCTTTTTAAACTACAAAAACAGAGACAGAGCGCGCGCGCCGCTCGATTAAAAGTTCGGCTTTTCAAAGAAAGGCCCTGAGGTATATTAAAATAAAAAAAAAAATTTTTGAAAAATTTTATTATAAATTGTTTTGTCGCGCGCACGGCGGCGCGCACGTGCTTTCCTTTGAAAACAACACTGCGGTGTATGCGGAAATAAAAGGATAGGCGGAAATATCGGAAAAATAAAATTGAAAAAATGTTTTACTCGACTTTGGGTCGCAAAAATGTTTTCTAAGATCGTAAAGATTGTTTATGCATACAGAGAGAGAAAAAAAGAACTTTGGTCTTCCAATAAAGCGTAATCCATGCGCGCGTGCGCTCGTGGTGTGGCGAAACGGTTAAACCGCGCGCAACTTCGGGGCCCCGGTCCCGTAAATATCGTTTCCCCGCTACGCGCGTTCGCTTATTTTACGACACGGAAGAAGAATAAATAATGTATTTATAATAATATGCATGAAGTAGAGATCGCGCGGGGATATTTAAACGGAAAATATTACCGTGCAGCGGCGGCAGCAGCAGCGGTGGCTCCCCCCTCCGGCCGTCGAGCGTTTAAAAAACTTTTTATGCGCTCTCGCTCCACTTCTAACTTTTTACCGCCTCTCTGAATTCCCTACTTTTTCCCGCCGCCTCTTCCTCTCCCACTCTGTTTTCTTATCACTTTTAACGGCTCCTACGAACAAGATGTTCTCTCCCTCTTTCTTCCTCGCCCCCTCTCGCTCACTCGCTCTCGACATATCCAAGCTAAACGAGTCATCGTGTTAATTACTTCGGACTAGCTTTAAGATCCGGATAAGAGATCATCCGACCAAGTTTTTCTAAAGCTCGTTACGTGAGTCTAGCGTCACCTGATAAAAAAAAGAAAGAGGGAGAGAGAAAAGAGAGGTAGGGGAAGAATCTTCGTTAATTGAGCCTTCGTTTAACGCGAAACCGCGAGTGAAATAAAAAAAAACAAGCTGTAAAAACGTGCGAAAGTTCGGAAGCGTATAATTTGAGGTCCTCCGACGGTAGTTCGTCAGAGGTAAAAATAAATTAGTTGCCGGTTAGTTTTTTGCTCTAATTTCTAAGTTTTTTTCAAATTAAATGATAACGTTGGCGAATTCAAAGCAAATATATATACGCGAATGAGAGATACGGGGAAAAGAGCGATACGTGTATAGAGAGTCAACTAAAAAATCAATATTAATAAATAGCGTGAAATGGAAAAATTCGTCTGGTATAGCAATTTTGTAATTGAAATGTGTCGTCGATTAAAAAGGGAATATTTATTGAATACGTTTTTCCTGTTTCATATTTATACTGCGTTGGCAAAAAATTTTATTTCTAACGATGAATGACATCGCTATTTCAAATCTTCCGACGAGCCGATATTTTTCCAGTTTTTTGCTTCCTCGACATAAAAGACTGACAATTTTCAGCAAGTTTTAATGGTCCCAACAACGTTATATAGGATTCGTAAAAACTTTCAAAAAGGGTTCTAAATTATAAATAAAATGAAATTAAAGTGCATACACGTTTTTGGTAAGAATGAGATTGTTTATTTTACTATGAAATTACCAGATTTATAGATTATAGTATAACGGTAACTGATAATGATTATTTAATACAAATGATACTTCATAATCATAATTATTAATAATAAACTGAAATGTCAACTCATTTGATTAAAGGGGTAACGTATTCGCATGATTAATATCAAATGAACTGACATTTATATACCATTAATACTATATTAATAATCCTTTTATAACATACTGGAACTAAATTATGAATGTAGTTTTATTATACAGTTTTAGGAATCTGAATAATTCGAAGATAAAATAATTTAAAGTTTGAATAATATTAACTTAAAAATAAAGTTCTTCGCGCCAAATATCTCTCATGCTCTCACAGATTTGAATAGATTCATATTTTAGTTTCCTGTAATTTTAAATTTGAATTTAAACTTATTAATTAAATTTGCATTATGAAATCGCCATGTAACGGTATCTACCCTCACAATACATTCAGATATTTAAAATTCAGTTGAGTTATTTTCAACTACTGATTTGCGAAAAAAAGTTTGGTGTTTTCTTCGATTTTACTGTGCATAAGGTAAAAAAAAGTATGAAATAATTTGCAATTTAATCAATGAATCTTTATCTTTTACTAATCACCGGTGAACATTCGTATTTTGAATTTGTTAATATAAACGTGTGACATTTCAGCTACATATTGATCTCGAAAAATTTTAAAAACCTTACATATTCAATAAAATATATATCTTTCGTCACAAATTAAAACATAGATATACCATCGAACTACCTATCAATCGAAAAATCTCTATAGACAAACACCACTTCATTCTCTAATCAACGACACCACCTCCATTCACCACACACTTCCTAAAAAGCACGCATGCCAAACTATATCCCACATACACACGCCCTAACCTTCCGCGCAACCATCGAACCCACGCGCAGCGACAATACACCTCATCCCTCTCCCCTCCTCAAGACAATGCTTGTGCTCGCGTGGGGGACGTCGCGACGCTGCGTCAGGCTAATTGGCCGATATCCTGCCACGCGGGCGCGCAACTCGTTAATTAGGTTCCGGCGCGGCGGCAGCCCCATTGGGAGATAGACAAAGACGACGGGCCTGGCCGTGCGCGAGATTGTTAATAATGGCGGATGGGATGTGTGTACGTTGTCGTTACGGTTCGACGCGGATAGATTCGATGTTAGGGTGAGAGAGAGATAGAGAGTTTGGTTGGTTGGTATACGGGAATTGTACGCGTGTCGAAGGGAGAGAGCGAAAAGTTGGTGTCGATGCTGGTAATGAGATGCGACTTTGACGTTCGTGGTTACTATATGTATGCGTGTGTGAGTTGGTTTGAGTGAATTGATGTTTTTGAATGAGCCGTAGTTGTCGTAGTATGTGTGTGTAATTAGTACTGAGGAAGGATGGAAACGGTGTCTTAGAAATGAAATGTAGTTGGTGTCGCAGATTATATGAAGTAGTTTTGAATTGAGAGGATACATAAATTATGTAATTACACCCATAGGAGTTGAATGAAATCCGATAAAATATAGTTTTTTCATTCAGAAGCCATAATATTATTTGAATAAATCGATCGAAACTTTCTTTACATATCAGCTGTATCCATATCTAGGGCATGCTTCGGATTTTTTCTATGAGCGAAATTGATTTTCACGATAGATTTTTATTATCGCGAGAAGATTTTTTTCCATTTTTACTTGATATTCTTACCATTACTTATTAGATATTTAATGAAATAATTCTTCTACTCGGTGCTTTTCGAAAATAACTCCGTCTTTCCGTGACTGAAATATTTCATTATTCTTCTTACTCAATCCGTTGATCGAAATTTTATGAGAGCAGAAGTAATGAAATTGACATGAAAAGATAATTACAATTAATATTTTATAAAAGCATTGTTTAATTCACTGAAATAAATATTTCACATTCAATTAAAACAAAATATTTAATTTAACTATGTACTTGCAAAACAGGTTGTTTGAAGACGTGTTAAAAAGTTTCTTATTAAATGCGTTTAATGATTTTAATATCTTTTGTAATACGTACCGTTTCTGGCTTGTGCATTATTACTTTGTCGTGAAATTCCATAAAATGAAATTTTATATGTTACTTTGTAAAGTGAAGGGTTTTAATTTCAAATATATTCTTTTGTTTGCGCGCCACAACAAAGTTCATTCTCATTCAAATGTAAATTTATCATTGCACATTTTGCTCGGTGCGGGCTTCATTAATAAATAAATTCATCAATCTCACTTTGTCTGAATTTGCCAGTATTAAAATACGTCTATAGGATTTGGAAGAAAAATTGTAAAATATTACGAGCGAAAATAAATACATAAAAGTATTAATAATTTATCTTTAATGTATTAATTTTTCGATATTTCCTTTTTTTCTCAAAAAGTTGTTATGTACTCTACACTTTCAAAAGCAGATTTATGTTTTTATACACAAAAGTGAATCAACGCGGAGTATGCGTTTGTTTAAAAATACCCATAACTACGTACGTATATGAATTTATGACTCTTTCATACCTTAATATCCGCTTTATTTCCTTTTTTTCTTCCCGTAGCACTGCAGAAACGAATGATAAATTTTAATATTTGTTTTCTCTTGGTAAAAGCATTCACATGATATACTTTTTATGAGAATTCGCATCGTACACGCGTATCATTTTTAATATTTATAAATTTAATATTTTTAGAAGTAACATTGGGGTTCATTCCCATACATCGCATTCCAATATAAAATTACTTCCTTTGAAAGAAATAATGAATATTTTACTAAATAATACGAGATTGGATTTCATTACTCGAAATAAAAGATAAAATATTACTATTATTGTTATTATTTATTTTATTTTCGCAGAAATAAAATCGACGCTTCCAGGGAAAATAAATAAGAAAAATATTAAAAAATTTTCACAAGTATAAATACATACATATACGTCCACGGAGATAAATTTTCTACTAAATTTTACAAGGTACCATAGTAATTTTCTCACATTGGCATTTCTACAAGAATTTTTTAGAAAAATTCCTTCGGTTCCTTAAAAAAATTACTATAGTACATAGTAAAATTTGTCAGATGAGCGCAGTCTGTGAGAGAATTATAATGCTATCTTGTAAAATTTACTACGAAATTTCTCTCCGTGTATATTCTCACCACGAAGCTACACCACCCTACCTCTAAAATAACGCCCGCCATTATCGTTTCATCCATCTCGAAGCTTCCTTCTCGATCCTTCTCCTCCCACTCCTCCTCGAATCTTAATCCGATATCCGCGGGAGGAAGCGCGCGCTCACCCTGCGGCGCGTCGCACAATGCCTGCACGCGCGGCCGCGTACTGTCACGTCAGCAATATCTTCCTGTTCCGGCGGGGCCCGGCGTGTTCGATTATTTCCGGATTCCCGATACGTCTTCAGACGTGACTCGAGACGCGCCCCGCCTGCCGCTGGTTAACTTCTGGCGCGGCCGCGCGTACACGAATTTTCCGGTGTGCCGCGTGGAAAATTTTGAGGTAAATAATGGGGGAAGAGGCCGGAGCTATAGCGCTATGCCGACATCATAGGGAGTTTTGAAATAATCGATTTTTTCGCGGGAGTATTGCGCAGGAATAAAGTT
Source organism: Torymus auratus (assembly GCA_900474315.1). Classification (NCBI taxonomy): domain Eukaryota; kingdom Metazoa; phylum Arthropoda; class Insecta; order Hymenoptera; family Torymidae; genus Torymus; species Torymus auratus. The sequence continues at coordinate 16,060 of UXGD01000620.1, read as the reverse complement.
TGAAAATAACTGCGTGGACGGGGAATTTTCGTTTGAATTGGCGGGCCGTTCACCCTTCCCTTTCACGATAGTAACGATATATATATTTTAAGATCGAAACGTTTGCGAGGGAGTAAAATGCGAGTTTCTTCATTAAAATACTTTTGCAGGAACCGCTTGTACGGTGGTATTTGCAGTGTATGAAGGCGCGTTTTTGAATAATGATCTTGTTAGCTTTAAAAAGTCACAAAGAAGCCGAAAATTCTTAAACTGAAAGGCTTCAAAACCTCCTCTTTTCAAACATCTGCTACATCAAAGATATTTAAAAAGAGCCTCCTTCGTGAAAGTAAATTATAAGTAAGAATATTCATGTTTTATATTTTAACCCCACCAGCTTTCAAAAGCATATTTAAAGATTTTTCTTTGGTTGAAAAATTGTAAAAAAACAAAAACCCGGTGAATAGCGATCCGTCAAAAAAAAGAATTACAAAATATTTACGTTAAAAAATTAATGATTACTTAGTCACACTTAAACACTAGTGTCTCCCATCCTGTAGAATTTCCCTCAAAATTCATATCAAAGACGCGGCTTTCCCTCCCACACCCAAGCCCCCAATTAAAACTCCAAAAAAAAGAACTCCCTCGCACTTATCCTTTGTCGGCGGCCTTTGCTCGCACGCGCGTGTGCGGCACTTTCGCGTTTGTGTACGCACTTGTAACAACACGGATCGCAGATAACTACACGTGCGCTCGGTGGCGGCTGCGTAGTCAGCGTCTTTGAAAACGCGCCGATGAGGACTTTTAGCGTAATTAAGCGACAGCGACGCTCCCCGTACGTAGACACGCGTATGCGTAGGCGGAGGTCTAATTAATTTCGAACGGGTTTTAAAGATGTCTTAATTAAGCGCTAGATTCTCTGACGGGAGGTGAACCCAGCGCAAGGGATTGGAGGCTATTACGGGTTATTAAATCTCGACGGTTAGTTTAATTGGATTATTCGTTCGAGCTATTCTCCTGTAATTAATAGTTAACGTAAGAGCCGTTTAATAATCCAGCCGTAAAGCACGCCTTGTATATCAGTCATGTGTGGTGAGAATCGTTAATTTATTAGATACCTACCGCTGCCGGTTCCTGCGCGCGCAAAGCGCCGCCGCGCTCTTTTTTCCCTCTTTGCAATTATGATTAAGTAATTATGCTGACCTGTTTTGCTGCAGTAACAGCAGTGCGCTTTAATTTATTTCCGTCCAAAGCGCTGCGATCCTTATATACTCGTTAATTTAAAAAAAAAACATATATAATTTTCACTCAACTTAATAAAATGCCTTTAAATATATCCTCTCTTCGTAATAATTAACAGAGACGTCCTATCTTTTTCGCTCTAAACTCACTAGCTGCGCTTTCGTACACCTCGATCATTAACAAATGTATCGCTATAACTTAATTAACAAAGTCAAAAGACTCCATCGACAACTGATACGCCGCCTCCTCTTCCACTTCATCCGGCCGAAGCATCAGCTCACCATCTACCCGGCCGATTCTCTCCTCCTTTTTTGGTGTTTACCCTCTCTCGCGCTCGTTTCTTAATGAAGCTCATTTTTTCCTTGCCCCCCCTCCCCTCTGGCTTCGTTATTTACGTCTTGCGCGAGAGAGCTTTCAGCATCGGCAGCTCAAAGAACGGCAGTTCGTTAGCCGCGTAATGACATTGCCGCGGCTGAAATTTCTTTTCCAGGCTATACGCTTTTAATATCGCGAGCGCGTTTCATTAAATCCCGAACTTTATGGCGGCGCGCGAATTCAGTCCCGATTTCATTAAGTCGCGGCGGCACACGTGTTAACTCGCCGGAGTATAGTGCGGCCTGGAGAAATTTTGTTTACTTTGGGGGGTTTTAGAGTGAGAGAGAGTTGATGATCGATGGAAGCGAGAGAGAGGGAGAGAAAGAGATGGAATCAGCCGCGGGTGAGGAAATTTGGAATTATAATGACTGATTTTGCGGCCGCTCGCGCGAGTGTTTTCACCGGCTGTGTATATAGAGCGAGCTTTTATCCGTGGAGATCTGGTATGGAGGTGCGGTGGGGTTGTGGAACTAACATTGGGGATTTTTTTATTAATTCCTGTGACAGGTAAATTAATGAACCGAGCGGGAGATAGGATCTTTGGTGAAAAGTCAAGGTTAATGGGTAGGATTGACTACGAGGTAGGCTAGAGTCAAGTGCTATAAAATTTTTTTAGTTTCGGTAAATAAAATCTAAAATAGTTGAACGAGAAAAATTGTTAAAAATGGGGAAGAAGAAATTAATGGTTCTTATTTTATGGGTCGATCGTAATCTTTTTAACGATTACTCTACACCAACAGTTCTCTTGTAAGTAGCTTACTTTTAATGCCCTTACTAAATAACGTTCTACAATGTTATCGCCATAGTATTATAGCTATAACTCTAATTTTTACACGTTTTCTCCGTTTTTTAATCATGGAAAAATATATAAACCAGAATATTCCATTACAAATAGCTCGGATAGACTTATATACCGGTCGCGTTGAAATTTAGATACCGCGTTGATTAATACTAAACTCCGCATTGAAAATAATTCACTTAAAACTCACCGACAGAACCGTGCAGTGCACTTCATCGCGCACCCATCTCAGCTGAAAATTAAGCTGCAGCAACCCAGCGCAGCATTTTCCCCGACACTCGAGAACTCGCGCCGCCCCGAAAATCCAAGAAATACAGCCATTGCGCGCGCGCGCACGCCTGCGATGCTTATCCGATAATCGATCTCTTCCTCTTCCTTCGCCTCTCTCTCTCTCTCACTCCGACACCTCTTTCTCGCTCCACTCCACTATATCTCGCGGTCCTCGTCCGCAGTGCCAACTCCGCAGTAATATCTCCGCGGAGATTTCTATCCCACCTCTTTCCTCTCTCTCACTCGCACTTTGTCTCGCGCGCTCTCATAAAAGTTTCAGGCCGCGCGCGCGGGCGAGCGAGGAAAATAAAATGATTAAAGGACCCTGCGCTCTCTATCCTTTTTTCCGCACTCGCTCTTTCTTTCTCTTAATCGCGCGCGATCATTTTTACCGCGTATACGAGCGTATAGTCGCTGTATATATAGCCCTCGACAGGCTATATCGACGCGTACGCGCTTGCGGAAAGATATGAAATTTTTTTTTTGCACCCCCGCCGTGCCGCCGCGCGAGAATTGGCTATGTATATGTCAGGCGTCTGTACTTTTTATAAATTCATTTCCCCGCGGAGCGCACCGCGACTGAATTTATTTTCGTGAATTCCACGAAGGGCGACTCGTGTATATGTGGAGCTGGCGATATATGCGCGTGGAATTTTTTATGGGACACGCCGCCTCCCCCCGTCGATGCATTTCGAGTGGTGCGCGTCGCTTTTTCCCGAGGAAAGGCGAATTTTCCAGGGACAGGTGGATGCGCAGCGTATGATTTTTTGAAATTGTTTTTCGGCGCTTAGGGCTTTTTCTTTTCTAGAGAGATAGAGAGCAGTTGGCAGAAGGAGTCGAAGAAATTGGAAGTTGTCGGGTGCTGATTTTTGAGAGAGAGAGAGAGGGCTGAATTTATTATGTATGATGGTCGGCGAGGGGGACGATATTGATTGGGGTTTAATAAAGGGCCAAGAGAGAGAAGGTCGGTTTCTGCTTGAGCGAAGGATTAATAATGCATTCTGAAGGCGGCCCAAGTTGAAAGCTTTCCATTTTGATATCGCCCACTGCAGAGAGAGATAACACTTTTTTTTATTAGTAGTCGTATAGATATACGTACACCTATATACACTTTTCTGGGCATTTTTTAAGCGACTTTAAGTTCCCTGAAACTGTCGAAACCGCGAAGCTCATGAATAACTTACACGCGAGATAAAACCTCTTTCAGGACGATAAAATCCCCCATCCCCGCGTTCCGAAAGATTATTTTATTGCCCGCAATGAGAATTAAAATAATCGCGGTCGTGCGGTGTAGGAGCAAGAGACCGCGCGCTCGGGCAATAAAGTCTACATCATTACGACGAATTTCATCTGAAACTTCAATTAGTATCTACTTTGGGGGGAAACGCGCCGAGCGCGGGATGCACTTACCTTCGCCGTTATTATTGACGAAGTTCGGGATTACGACTTTTAGCCGAGCGTTCGAGGGGAAATTATAGTTCTCTTTCTCTCAAAGCGAGCCCGAGCGCGCGCTTATACCTCTCATTTGTGCGATTCTTTATTCAGTCGACGCTCAAGCGGCGCTGCTTATATATTTTTTTGCCTCTTCTTTACTCGCAGTGCATTGCAATCTCTCGGTTTAAAGAGGGGTTTCGTGTATTCGCTTCGTGTTCCTTGAAACGAGGAGGGGGGAAAATTGCACGTATTCAGGAGGAACGAGAGCAGCGGTGTGCACCACGTGAAAAATGGCTTTTGGGGTTAATATAGCGGCGCGTTGTGAACTCATTATTTTCGTGATGTTCCTATTATGGGATATATATCTGAATGAATTATTGCGAGAGAAGGTTGTTTAGCGTATATGTATATAAGCTGGTTTAATCTCAATGGTGGGTATTTTAGAAGGTTAATTGAAGCGCAGATTCTCGGCAGAATTAGTATAGGAGGGTTCAAAAAGTTTAATTAACCGCACCGAACAAGTTGTTCATCCTAATTTCCAAGTTTGTTTGCTGTTCGGTCTTTCCCGGTTACGATGTTTCTTTCTAACTGACCTTGACCTGACTGGTCCATAACCGTTAAGATGCTCTCATATACTATTTCTAACTTTTACTATTATATTATTTAATCAATATTGACTATACCTTTGGGAATAAGTGCCCGCGTGGGGAAAACTAAAGTAATTTAACAGTGCAAATTTGCTTTCTGGGGTAATTTAGACAAGTTTAAAATAGTTCGCTATCGTCAATCGACGTATACATGTTATTCCTAGATCATAATTTTAGCACGAAGCAATCGTGTAAGTTCAATTTTGTATACATTCTATATTTCTCGTAGAACAAATCACATTAAAAGGTAAGCTTTCTTACATACATTATAATGACTATAATTATGAAAAGTGTTGAAATTGAACAATAAAAACGGTTGACATACTCTATTTTAGTTTCTCTAATAACCTTCCAACTACACCATGGCGGAACACCCACTCCCCTAAAGAACCTCCGACAATCCAAATCCCGCGCATCTCGTCTCCTCATACAAGCCGAGTGCGACAACGTTCGCATTCAACGCTCTGTCTCTATGTCCTCTAGCTACAGATTCGATTGCGAATAGTTCGGATGTCACGTGCGCATACGCGCAATATGCGCCGTTAATCTCGCATAAGTGAACAATATCACGACGAGCCCTACCACCACCTCCTCATCCTCATCCACCCCGAAATGGAATTACATCGCGCGCGTGCAGCTTCTAAGCCGGGGCGCTTGGCTTTGCGTCTTAGATGCGAGAGCATGAGGAGGAGGAGAAGCGATAAAATCCGCGTTTACGCGCTCCTTGCACGCGTGCGCGCGACAACCGTAAAAACGCGCGTACGAGTAGTACCCGGGCGAGCACTTCGGTAGCAAATTGTTGCCGATGGAAGTACACATTGGAGTGGTAGTTGATGTTGCTCGATGGGGAGTATTTATTGTCGGAGTGATAGAGGCGGAGAGTAAATCTTTTGGTTTTATTGGGCTGTCTTGTCGCGTGATGTATTGGTAATATAATAATCGATAGTTGAGGATAATTGATTGTTTAATAATATTGATCGTTGGTAATGTAATCAATGATTGTTAGATATTATAGTTATTTGTGTTTTGAATGTAAAATTAATATAGGAATAACTTGTATTGGTATTTTTTCGTGGAAAACAATTTAAAAAAGCATGGAAAATATGCGAACGAAAATTTCATGGATTCTAGTAAGAGTCGGAGGAAAAATCAAAATTTTACGGTTTGTGTCGTGGCGCGGAAAACTTTTCAACTGGAAGAAAGGAATTTTTCCCCTGTATAGCTATATTTTGTAACGAATAGAATTCTTTTTTAGATTACGTGAAAATGTTTTTATTCCGAAACGATTTTCTTTACATTTATTTGAAAGGTTTTTTTTAGCGTTGCGAAGGAATTCGTTTTCAGCGTTTTGTAAGTTAAGAAAATGGGACGCTGACACAGTTCCGGTTAAATGCACGAGAACTGTTTCAATTATATAATTGTTTTTTTTTATGTATTACGCCACGAAAATTCTACCGTTTCCTATTGTTTTAATTCCATTTCGTACGAAAAATACGGTTAACACAATCCAAGCAGCATTGCTACAATTAACATTTTTCGTAAAAAAAAATTCATTTACGTTGATTAGAGAGTAATTCTAAAACAATTACCGCGAGCCAGAATACAAAAATTTGCCTTAAAACTTTTTTTGCAGCCAAAGAACACAAAAATACGCAAATGCAAGATTCTCTCTTTGCAAAGGGTAATGAGATCGTAACTTTCTATTTCGATTATGTGGCAGAGTTTTGAAAGTTCTGAATTATTCATAATAAAGTTTATTGCGCAACGCTGCGCGCGAGATCAGAGAGAGAGAGAGAGACGGAGAGTTTATACAGCCACTCTCCTCTTGTCTTTGCCCAACTGGAGAGAAACTAGCGACTACTGCGCCTTTATCGCCACGCGCGCGACTCCATTTTCCCGCGACAGCGAAAAGACGTGCATTTTTCAACTAATATAATGAAATAGCAGAATTAAGCGCATTGAAACATTGATGCGGATCTTTGGCAGGAGCGCGTTCGCTCATAATCTCGTTAAGAGGTCACTAAAAATATTAAAACTTTTCGAGCTTGCTCATCCCGCCGTCCGCCGAAACATTTAATATTGAAGCGGCTGGTCGGGAGAGGCTCGCTGAAGTTAAATTGAAGTATCCTTGGAGAAGAGAGGTGAATTGACTGGAAAGAAGAATAGTTCTCAGTTCTAAATAATAAGACGTTTTATTATTTGAAAGTTCCTCACTTATAGTAAAATTATTAAATGTCTAAGAGTTTTTAAACTAACGAGTATATCAGCAATTTAGTTCATGAGTCTGAAGAATTTTTAAGTGTTTATTGCATAAAAGATAAATTCATGATGATAACTACATGTCGTTCAGCTAAAAGTCCTAGAATGAACAAATCTTTGAAAACACCAAAATTATAGTTGACGCAAATATATTGATTTTATTTATATTTATTGATATTTATTTTTATTTATCTTCGGCATACTCGAGTGATCAAATAATGTCATGTATTATAATCTAAATACAATCTCGTAAAAGCATACCACACCACTAGTAGTACTAGTACGGACTTTGAACACTAGATGGCGTCAGTCTATCTGCTATTGAAATAAGCGTCTCTGGGTGATATGAGACACACCAAAATATTTTTTGCCCCGGTTATATATTTTGACTAATACATTTTTTTAGTTAAGTAAGTTTAACAGGAATATATGTCAATAAATAAAGTTGAAAATAAATGGAAAGAAATTTTAATAATCAGAATATAGGTAATCAGAATATATTTGCTTTGAAATTTAAATCAGTACAGTTAAAATCATTCGCAATATTTTTCTTGGAAATTCATAAATTCTATCAGCACTGAAATATATATATAATATTCAATATAAATTCGAATTGTGCCAGAGCAATTTAATACTTTCATAAATTCTGTTTCAATTTTCAGCAATTCGAATCTGATATGAAAATTTTGAGAATAATATATACGAACATAATTTGTTCAAAAGTAATAAAATCATCGTTTCACCAGAAATAGTCGTATGTTGGTCAAACGTTTAACTATGTTCGGTATACCCATGTATCTACTGCCATGCATGTTCGTCACGTACGTCACATTACGTACAAACATATTTGATCTTAAAACATCGAAAGTCAACGAAACGAGCAAATTTTGTCCGCTATTAATTTTGTCAAATGTGCCCGATTCGCCAGCTCATCATCTCAAATCTTTCAATAACGTCATTAAACCGCACTTCGGCGCTCTCTCGCGCGCATCGCGCATTCCCCAAATCCCCGCTCATAAAATAACCCCGCAGCTTCTCCCGTGCATTCCTAATATCCCGCTACCTCTATACATCTACCGCTGCCGCGACAGCCGCACGTGCGCGACTGTTGTGCCTGTCGCGCGCGTTTGAGCCTGTCAAGAACGATAATACCAACGCGCTCGCGCGACACGCGTCGTCCTAGAGGCAACGGCGCGGTGGTGGCGGCCGGCCTCTGCAAAACACGCCTGACGCCGAGTGAGAGAGAACACACAGAGGGCATCGCTGCCGCTGCTGCTGCAGCAACGCGACGTACCCTGGGGGTGCATTCGCCGGAAAAGGGATTGCCGCAGTCGAGGCGGCGGCGCACAATTTGGAGGGAGAGAGAGAGAACGTAGCCTCCCGCGCTCTGGGATTGATTTGCATCCTCTGGCTCATTTGCCGGGGCCGAGTCCGCAGGGACGCTCGCTCACGAGTTTCTTTCGGTCTGCGTCTCTCGAGAGAGGTGCGAGAGGGAGAGCGAAAGAGGAAGAGAGCGTTGGCTTTGGATGTTTTCCACGCGCTGCGCGCTCTTTTTTCTCTCGCGCTCAGCGCAGAGGTGGCTGCTGCTGCGCTACGGCCGCCGCTTCTGCTGCTGCTTTATTGAATCGCTGCGTCGCCCTGTTGTCTGAGGAATTTAATTATCGAGAGGATGGATTTTTATTTGCAAAGGAAAGAAAGAGAGAGGAGCGTTTAGTTTGTATTGGTGTAGTTGCCTTATCGAGAAAAAAGAAGAGAAGTCGCGCGGAATTTGTCGAGCAAGTGCGGAAATTAAATGAATAGTGAGCAGGATGAGCTCGTCGCCGAATGGGGAATGTAGGTGACTATGGTATCGACTGATTTGAGGTTGGTAAATGTTTGGAAGAGGAAGTGACACCGATACCTGTAATTTGGATTCCGTTACGTAATTACAGCAATATTGTTGTTTTTAGGTTGATGAATGATAATTATGGAGGCATAAAATATTTATATTATTATAAATTACGAAATAGAAAAAATAAAAATTGTCTATGAAAAAAAAATGCGTAATAGAATTTTGATACACGAAATATGGATTTTACTTATTCACTTGATATTACTCAGCTTCTTACTTACGTTATAATCCTGCGAAAAATAGGTTGCTCTTATTTGGCCTCATTGAAGGCTGTGGATCATTCATTGTATGAGACTAATAATTGGAATAGACAGGATTGGTATTGGTTAATAAATAGTATATATCAAAGTTATAGATTAAAATATAGTATTATTTATTTACTCATTTAGATGAAAGAGCCCTTATAAAATAGTCATAAAATTATACAATTCGAATAATGTTCTTGACGAATTATGAATAATATTACAGCATTGTAGTATATAGCATTGCTTTGTTCACTCCTCGCTTATATTTTGGTTGGATTGGTAACATTTTTCCGCTCATTATATTTTTCTTTAATTTATGCATATTATAAGAAATTGTCGGCAAAGCCTTCAATTTATATGTGACATCAACAATTTTAACTTACGCACGAACGCCGTTTACAATAATATTCGCTGTTTATTACAACAATTTAATATTTGATATTGTACGAAGAACAAGCAAACAGGGAGACGACTAAATTACGAATGATTCGATTAAATTGGTCACAAAACGTCAATTATATTTCTTTTTTTTCATCGTTATTTATTTTTTCAATGTTTTATGGCGTCAGAGAAAGAGAGAACATAGAAGACAATTATTATCTCCATTCATATAAAGCATGTCGACTGATCGGTGAGACACTTTTCACAGTTGCAAACGTTTGATGATCGCGTTGTGCATCTTGGTATGCGTTAGACACATATTCAGGTAGAACATGAAATACAATTATCCCCTTTCATACAAGGTATGTCGATTGATGATGAGCCACTTTCAGCATTTGTAAACATCAGATGATCACGCTGTGTGTCATGGTATGCGCTAAACCCGCATTCAGATCTTTGGCTCTCCATTGATCTCTTCCGCTACTCTTGTTCTATAAAGCGACGACATAGATTAGTCGTCTTCCATAGACTGCTACTCCTATCAGATGCCTTTCAGTGGTGTTTCTGATTGGCATCGAATCGGTTCGGTTCCATTACTGGAAATACCGATCGTGCGACTAACTCGCATGACTATCGTCAGCTAAAGCGCGATTCAAGTCATGAGCATCATGCGATCTGATAGGTAGCCTGATGGCAAGAATTATTTTGTTTCTACATTAGGTAGAAGTTTCTTGCTCCCCAAACCTCAGGTGATTAAAACAGTCCTTGAGAAAGTGGAATTGTTACTGTGCAGATATGTTTCTCTTTTCTCCAGACCTTAATTACTTTAATTACGCGATTGCTTATACAAGTGTCTGCGTCTTCTGGTATTTGTTTAACCTTCGTAATATCGTAATAACATATATCTATATGAGTATAAGAATATAAAATACAATTTCTGGTAGGTATTTACTTATAACAATATAATTTGTACGCAAAGCATTCTCTATTACAGTATTACTATTAATAGTCTATAAAAAGGTGAAAAAATGAGATGGGTGTGTGTGTGTGTGACCGTTGGTCCTTATAAAAACCAAATCCTAAATCCGAAAATTAGTCACACTCAGTCTCAACGTTAATAGTGAATTTAATACTACACTCTTTTCCTCAGCTCGTCCGTGGTTTATTAGCTGACGCAGCTACAACCAAAAAGAGCTTGATTGAGTTATTATCCCAGTCGTGTTGTGCCGTAGGACGTGACACAAGACATACAAATTTTGGAGGCCCCGGGGGGATAAAATCGGAAAGGATGTGTAATTACAGTCACGTTAGTTGTTTTATTTTTGTTTGCTTCCTAATAAGAAAGTATATTTATGTGAAATTTTCTTTTACCAGATTGAAGCTTTGAGCGAGACTAATCGTTAATTTATTTCTGCCCTCGTTGAGGATTTAGCATACTATCGAAGTGCGATAGAAAAACAAAGCGGTCGTATTCGCGATTTGTCAGAAACTCTATCAACTATTATAGAAAAAGTTACGAATTCATTTAAAAAAAAGAAAGTATTTGCACACATTTGTCTGAAGTAACAAAAGCGCAATTTAAATTAAAAAACGAAATTAACGAAAAGTTCCAAGTTTTTGAAGCGAATTTAAATTTTATTACTAGAAGTTTAAATTCGCTTTCTTTAAATTGAAAAAAAAAGAAAAAAAAAGCAACTAGGAAAATTGTCTTGTTTTTGTTAAAAAAAAACCTTAATGTAATAATTATTTCTTTTTGTTCCCTCTCTTTTTACAGTGGAGAATTCGGGATATAAATCCTGCAAGAAAAATCTAAACAAACGTAAAAGAGCCACCCGTAAAAGACGGATTAACAACACGTATTGGGAGAAACTTCAACCCGAAATTCGAGAATTCCCATTTTACGGAGTGTTGAGAATTTACCTAACGAGGAGGTCCGACAGGCCGAAGTTCAACCGGCCCAGTCCCAACCTAGAATAATAAGAGTAGAACGTATCAATATAAAAGTAAAGGTTGTGTCCTTCAAGAATGGACACCGTATTCCACCGCCTATCGACGGCGATTTTAGAGACAAGCTTTTATGTAAAAGAGCAAAAGAAGGAAAACATTTGCACTCATTTGTCGGAAGTAACTACAAGCCATTTCAAAACTAAAAAAAAGGTGATTGATATATTATATCAATATATAAGTTTATACAGGGGCATTTTTCCATTTTGAAATACTGTTTCTGTTCAGGGAAAAGAGTGAAAGTGAAGGTTGAGTGCATTTTATTGCTAGTGCTATAATAAAACACGTGATAACGCAGTAGACTATTTTCAACCCCATAGTTTAGTGTTTTCGTGAAACGTGCGAAACATTGAGGTCTACGTTTTTCATTCTTAGTCGTACCTTTGTCTATACCGGACACAGTGTTCAACATCTACGTTCTTTAGTGATTTTTGCTCAAAGTAAATTCTTTTTTTTTTTTGTTTTTGTTTTGTTTTTAAAGTAAATCGAAAGTTTCAGTACTTTTGTGGTTATTTGCGAGCATAGAAATATAGTCATTTTCTTTATTAAATACGCGTAGTAAACGTGTATTATTAAATTAAAATTACATTTCTTCAACTTGATTTGAAAAAAAGGAAAAATATATCAGTAAGTAGTAAACAAATTTTTTCCTTGTTTAGTTGCCTTAATAAATTCAACTAATTTAATGTCGAGTATTATGCGATGATATCGGTAGTAAATAATTTTGTTTTCGACAGTTAGATCGAAAATCAAGTGGTAGAATTAGATTCACGGGTAAATCATCTTGAATTTTTCGGAAAAGATACTCGCGAATACATTTCCGCATTACGAGAAGATTACTACTATTTTCATAGAGTAATTAATGATCAAAATAAACAAATAAAAAATTTAACCGAAATTTTGGCACTTACGGGATTTGAAATAAATAAATTAAAAACAAAAAAGGAAAACATTGGCACTCATTTGTCGGAAGTAACTACAAGCCATTTCAAACTAGAAAAAAAGGTGATTGATAAGTTCGCGGAGTATGATAGGAGCTTAACTTTTGTCATACAAAAATTTAATTCACTCTTGTTAAATTAGTAAAAAAAGGCAACAAAAGAAAAGAAAATATACACATATTATAAATAAAAAGGATTTATTTGTTTTGTTTTGATTTTTGTTAAAAGTGGAGAACCAGGCCCCAAAATCTACACAGGGGTACAAGTTCCTCACCAGGGCAAGGAAGCCGAATAAAAGGCAGAGAAAAGCAGTAAATAAACTCAGGGAGCAGATTAAAGGGAGAAATTTTGAAGCATTAAACCAGGGGAACCCAGCATCGTAAACCCTGAACCCTGTAGGGCCATATTAGTGCCAGTGGAGAATATTCAGGACAATAGGCCTTTAAATTTAAAACGGGCTAGGCCCCGTATAATTAAGGACGAACGCCTTGAAAAGCGAGTTCGATTTGTTTTATTTAAAAGGGGTAGGAGGACTCCACCAACCACAAACAGTGACGATAAGCAAGACAAGTTAATTTGTAATAAATGTAAGAAAAACTATGGAAAAGAATTTTGTAAAACTTGTGTTATGCCCAAGCCAAGAATATGAAGAACGTTAGGCAGTTTTTATGAAATGCATAGCTGCCCCATTGGAGGTCATCGTGGCGTTTCTAAAACATTTTATAGAATACGTCAGGATTATTATTGGAAAAATCTAAAACAAGACATCCAAAGACGTATTTAACAATGTATAGAATGCCAATTAAAAAAATTGGTTAGATTAAAAACAAAACAGCCAATGGTGATCACTGATACACCGGGTACAACTTTTGAAAAGGTAGCCCTTGATATCGTGGGACCATTGCCGGCTACTAGTCGGGTAATGAATACATTTTAACGATGCAAGAACAATTATCAAAATTTTGTCTCGCAGTACCCTTAACAAATGCATTAGCAACAACAATAGCAGATGCATTTATCAAGAAGTTGTGTTTTTGGTGCTCCTAAGATAATTTTGACTGATCAAGGTCGAAATTTTCTTAGTAATTTGATGAAAAAGATGCAAAATGTTTCAAAATAAAACAAATTAAAACTACCGCTTTTCACCCACAAACGAACGGTTCGCTCGAAAGGTCTCACCATGCGTTAGGTGAATTTTTAAAGCAATACGCAGAAAAAGATAACGAATGGGATCAGTGGGTCGATATCGCGATGTTAAATTATAATACATGTGTACAAGAAAGTACAAAACATACACTTTTTGAGGTGGTCTTTGAGTGTTTAGCTAGACTTCCGTCCAGTGATCCCCTTCGTGAAGGCAATTTATTTCCCACATATTTGTAAAATAGATTAATAGATTTAAGTTTATAACGGTTACTTTAAGACACACTTCCGAAGGATTATTTTCTCTACCTGAGTGATAAAACTCATTTCAACCTTTCTTTGTTTTTCTCCTTTACCTCTGTAAAAAGAAACTTACCAAATTACAAAGTATTTGGCCTATATAAAATTTTCTAGTCATAAATAAATAATTTCTCAACAACATAATAAATAAGTAATTGAATGTTTTTCAGTTTAAAACAATTACACTTATATTTGAAAATATTCTTTCAAAGTGTGAAATTAGCTTTAAGGGACGCTTGCCTCGAGCGGATGCATTATCTTGATGCTGTACCACGCATGGCCCATGCTAAAAAATAATTTAACGAAATTATTGGAATCCCAATTAGAATGAACAAACTAATATTTTATAAAGTCTGCATAAGAAATTTCATTAGTTAAATAAAAATAATACATTTTATGTGAAAACTGTCACTAAGGTCCTACACAGGAAGTCTCGCACATCTGGAAACTCTTATCTTCCTTTCAGATGGAACCAGAGTGAGCTGTAACGCTCTTTTATTACTCGTTAGGTATAGAGTGGTATAATATTTGACCACGGCCTACGGAAAAAAAGCTCCCGAAGAAATAAGTCCAAGAACTAGAGCGACTTAGCGATATATTAGTCCTGATAATTTAGCCACAAGTGGCATTTACAGTGAAAAGGACATAGAAAAACTCAAATATTACATTAGTTTTCCTTTTGAAAATCCCGCTCTCTTTAATGACATAACTTGAGAAATTAATGGACAAACTATCAGAGATAATTCAGGGGCAATAGCTAAACTTTTGAATAAAGCAGCAGTTGAAGTAATAATCCGTTCTACTTGGGATAGCTTATTATGTAAAAAATATTGTATGCAACGCAGGCGTGTACATCTTGCTCTTATTGCATAAACCAATATTATAATGAACTCTATATCAATAAAACTCTCTTTTGGTCGTACAATCGGCTAAGAACTAGGTCTAAACATTGTGCAGATAATTTCCATCAGTTACAGGTCGCAATCGAATTAGAGTTTAGTAATTTTTAATAGAATCGTGCTTTGCAAGTTTTAATTTGTTCCTTTTTAATTTTGTATCCATGTAAATTTTGTTTTATCGTAGCGCATTTTTCGAAATTTAAAATCAAAATTATTGCAATCAATAGAACACAGTTAGATACTCAACTTCACAGCATTTAATTAGTTGGGTATAGAGCGAACACAGACATAGTTGAGTAATTATACAGTTTATTAAAAACTGCAAATCTAGTAGTTACGAAAATCACAATTAATGAACACATATATTTCCACTCCAAGAAGTCTAATAAAGTAACTGGTCTGATTTAGAAGGAATATTCGAGGAGTTAACGCGTTCATGAATCGGCAACAAACACAACTACGGGTCGTCGAGTAAATTTCTACTTTACATACTTATTTCCGAAGATTTATTTGCACAGGCGTCTTGCACACGAATCTCCACCGCTGCTCCATAAAATCTGTCTATAGGATTCTATAGAATCTGCTTCAACACCTGGGCGCGCATCCTGGTTTTGTCTTGATCCTCTGCAACGTGTACTCATTTGCTCTACAACATCTCGTACTTTGATCTTGTTTGTCTATTAATAATGCCATAGCTATTCTTCTCTCTGCAGCCGTCTTGTCTATTGATCTTCAATGAACTGTTTTACTTGTCTTGGAGCTAGCGCTTGACTGACAACGTAGCAGGCTCCAAGAGCTGTGATCGCTGTGACGAGTGGAGATCCCATCGCCTACCCCGTCTCTTCCCACCACAGGTAAAAAATCTTGTGGACCCGAGTGGGGGTTGCTGGGGGTAATGCCCATTCCTCTGACGCTCTGTAAGACTCTACTCAGAGCGAAATATTAGTGAATAGAGCGTTTTCCTCCGCGTAGCGGCGCTAGTGACACATAGAGGGCAAAATATTATTTTTGTAATCAATGCGCTTGGTGCGACTGCGCGAGCAGCATCGCTTGGAGAAGGGGAACCGACGCACTACCAACAGAGCATGCGCTTGCTCTTGGCAAATACAGATAAGTTTCTAACAGGTGGTGTTTGGCTCGGGCGGTAACGCACTTGCCTCCCAAGACAACCCGAACGGAAATAGACTTAGGGCTAACATTAGGGCCTTGTCCGATGCCCTAGAAAAATTATAAGGTCCTGACATGGCACCTCGT